>CAOLHI010002063.1:0-187500 GCA_948474755.1 Ctenosaura bakeri
TTTACTTTAGAGGCCAACGGAACAGAGCTGTGTGGAGCTCATTCCTTTGTTTCTGGGGAAACTGACATCTTCCTATATGTTGCCTTTGTAGGAAGATACTTATTTGTAAGAAGCAGAAGGACTTTTTCCAAAGCATCATTCTCCATTATATGTGCATGATTATCTGCATGACCATGGCCTCAATGACCCTTGTGGTCTCTTCCAGCTCTATGATTCTATGACCAGAATTATGTTGCTTAGATATGTGTAAGTTCCCTATGGAGGTAGTTGGGTATTTTTGTCTGTGATGGAACATCTGTCTTCCATTCAAGGTTGAAGGAATGGAGTTGTTCATGCAGTGTCCCTAAGCTTATGGATGTGAATGCTTACCTGTTCATTTGCAATTTTTTTTTTGTACAGTCAGTTGTGTCATGTTGCAATTCAACACAAGGGTTATAGAACATGATCAATTAATAACTTTGCAAGTGGAGAGCTAGCCTAAATAATATTGGCATGACTTCCCAAGCCATGTGAATTTAATGCATGTTTTTTTAAAACTCTGTTTTGTTCATTTCCCCATCTGTGGCCCTTTTCGCACCTTACCTTTCTCCAGCGTGGGCATGAGGGGATCATGCGAGAAGCCTCTTCCGAGAGGCACTCGCGTCCCCTCTGCTTCTCCTCTACACCACCTCCATGCTGGCTGGAAGGAAGTGTAAGTGCTCTGCCCCTTCCACTGCAGTGCAACCAGGTACTTTCCCAGGCTGCGCTGGAGGAGGAAGCGCGATGGCCGTGCTTCCGGAGCCTCCGCATAGGCGGTAAGTGCATGTGGGGCCCTGGAGCGACACATAATCGCACATCATTTTGCATGATCGCCACCTACTGGCCTCAGGAGCATTTCGTGATTGCAAGGACATCATGTGAAATGGTCCTCGCAATCGTGCAAAGCTCCCAAAGGCCATTTTGCAACATGACTGGTGTGAGAAAAGGGGCTGTGACTCTTGAAATATCTGCGCAGGCACCTGTATTAACTAAGACATTTTTGAAGAATTTTCTCCTATGAAATAGAGACAAAGAAAAGGAGGGCCTGGGGCTACAAGTGGTTCCCTGAGCCTGTTTTCCTGGCCCCTGACACACCCAGAGTCCTCTGAACTGCCTTTATGCTAGCAAAAAAGAGGGAACAATCCACATTTTAAATAGATCATAGACCATTTCGCACTACAGTGTTATAGCGCGATCATTCCACTTTCAACATCCTATGGAATCCTGGGGTTTGCAGTTTCGGGAGGGGCCTACCAGCCCCTCCCTAAACTGCAAACCCCAGGATTCCATAGGATGCTGAAAGTGGAATGAGAGGGCTATAACACTGTAGTGCAGAAATGGCCATAGAGTTGTATGAAATATTCAAAATAGAATTGGGGGCAGTCAGAAATAGAGTTAGAAAGGGGTAATGGAGGAGGATATCTCAAGAAGGTTTTGGGGGGTTATGAGGGTGAAAAGAATTCAGGGAGAATTGTGACTTTGTCTGAAAGACAGGTGTTCTTGTTGGAACCAGCCTTAGATTAGATGTTTATTTTATTTGTTATAAATCTTTACTTTTTTATTTACTAGAGCTCTGAATCTTTCATGTCATAATTAACGAGGATATTTTGTCATATTTTGTCACACTGAAACTGCTGGTCACTTGTCCAGTACGGTCACTCATGCAGTATAGTGGTCACCTGAGGACCCAAATTCCAGATCCAGGATTGGATCTTACGGGTAAAAGGTCACAGTGAATAGTCGAAGCCCAAAGGTTAGAGAGGGTTTCCATCACATATATTTGGAGAAAATAAAATCTATAATGATTCAAAGATTAAGGACATAAGATGATGCTTTAAACTGAGAAAGCTCTGGTCCATCCAGCTCTGCATAGCGTATATCATCATGGGAAAAGTGGAGCCTGTAGACTCCATGCAGCCCCTGGGATATTTTGAAAGCAATATTTCTGAAAAGAAATATTATTTTCTGCAGAGAAAGGGCTATTTCCTGAACAGAAAATGAGGTTTTCTGTGCAAAAGAACCACAAACAAATTTTTGTTCAGAATAAATTGCAAATTGCAAATACACTTCAAAAACTGCATGGTTTTCAAGCACTTTCTTGCAGTGGGAAGAAAATCAGTAAGATTACTTGTTGCTTCCTTTGAGAAGAAAATTTGCAAAGAATAATGTCCCTAGATATTTTTTTTTTTTTTACCCTCAAATACTCCCAGGCCTGAGGGGCATTTTCGTCATATTTTGGGCCCTCTGGGCTATTTGCTTTTCAGTTGTTGCTTCCAGGCTGTGGAACTCTCTGCTACAGGAGACTAGGGTGGCCCATTCACTTTGCATCTTTCACCAAGAAATAAAGACCTTTTCATTTGAATGCACATAGTTTTTTTAAAATGGATGCTTGTGTGCTGCACTTTTCAGATGGAACAAGGATAGCTGGAAAATATTTTAACAAATAATATACTAACTGGCAGTAACGTTCTCGGCTGAGGTTCTTTCCTCTGGAATTGTCAGAGTTTGGAACTTGAATCCTCCAGATGCAGAAACTGCCCTGAGCCTTGGCTTTATGGATATTCAGCCTAAAATAGCTGTAGCTTAATTATATGGTGGAGGCATCTTTTGGGAGCTTCGGCACAATATATCTCACCAAGGGCTCTAGGACAGGACGTAAGCTTTGCCTTGGAGATCAGCAATTTCCCTGGATCCTCATGACAGCAGAGGTTTTACATACTTAGTTAATTAGCAATTCTTACCAAGTCAAGTGTATCTTTCCTTCTCAGGGTTCAGCCTGGTCTCGATTAGACATATTTACGGGAAAAGTCAATGGATGAGACATTAGGGGCCAACCTCAAAAGTCAGAATAAAGCAACCATAGACCTTAGAGAAGTACTTTATTAGCCAAAGGATTGGTTGGTTATCGATCCGGGTCTTTTGCCTTTGGTCACAACAGCACTTACCCTATGGTTTTTTTTCCGAGTGTAAATATAAGTAAATTTGAATGGGTGTTGCTGAAAACAATCTGTAAATCTCCATTTTGTGGTTAATGTTGTAATTGCAGTTACGGGAAGGTTCAATATCAGGGGCGCAGTAAAGGAGACAGGCCTGTGGCGATGCAACCTCAGCTCTGCAAATAGGTCCTGATGCAGTTTCTCGGAGGTCATTAAAGCGACTCGGAGACATCACTCTGCTCAGAAGCAGCAAAACCGCATGGGCACTCATCAGAAAATGAACCAGGAAGGGAAAGGGAGGAGGCGTGGGGCAGCAGCGGGGAGAGACAGCACTGTGAACGGCAGCCTTCTGCCTTCAGCTTTGTGCATTTGCCTTCCTTTTCTTTTTTTAAAACCATCCACTGAGGTCAACCAGATAATTAAGGAAAACAGAAGGGGAAGGTTCTTTACTTTTCTGCAGACAAATCTTTATAAATGACCGGGGCTTAAATTCAGCTCAGCCTGGCCCCTGGGACCCCAGGGCGCCACATCAGATTGCAGTCGGGCAGGAAAAGAAAGTATCTGCAGGTGGGAAGAAAAATTCATGGCATGGTCCAAAGGTCCGCTCTTAGAGATGACGTGGGATTACAGGGGCAGTGGCCTGGCCTGGCCTGGATCGGACTGGAGAAGCAGCTGTTGTGCTTAATTCTCCGGGGCCTCATAATAGATAGATCTATGTTTTCATTCAGGTCCAAGATATTTGACTGCCTCAGGTTGCTCCACCTCAATACATAGCACCTGTCCTGCCTAATGGCTTCCACATCAGTGGGGCAGTGGATTTGCTCTGGATTTTGGTCTGAACTTAAAAAGAGTACTCCAAGCTGCCAAACCCTATCCTTCCCCCTCCCCCAAAAAAGGTTTAGTATTTTGGATAGATCCTTTAAAGACTGCAGTAAACCTCAGAAATAGGTTTAGCATCTCAGAGAGCTCTTTTGAATTTTGGACTCAGACCCAGTGTAGGTTCACTACCCCTCCCTGAATGGGAACTACACAGTAGTGGATGATGGTTTCCATTTGTCCTTCCATCTCAGGTGGTATAATGTCCTGGGCATCCCTGAAATTGACAAATAAGACTGTTATGGTGCCTCTATCTGTCTGTCCACACAAGCAATGAATCTCCTACCCCTAAATTTTGGGGACTTGGGGACGACACAGTAGTGGTTGATGGTTTCCATTTGCCCTTCCATCTCAGGTGGTAAAATGTCTTGTGCATCCCTGAAATTAACAAATAAGACTGTTGTGCTGCATCTATCTGTCTGTTCACACAAGGAATGGATCTCCTACTCCTAAGTTTTGGGGACTTGGGGATTACACAGTAGTGGATGATGGCTTCCAAGTCCTCAAAATTTAGAGATAGGGGATTCATTCCTTGTGTGGATAGAAAGATACAGGCAGGAAAACTGTCTTATTTGTTAATTTCAGGGGTGCACAAGACATTTCACCACCTGAGATGGAAGGGCAAAGGGTTCTCTTCTCCAAACCAAGGCATTACATATTCTAGGCTAGTCAATCTATTATGCAATCTATTACTTTTTTAACTGCTGAGTAATGGCTGACAACATGCTGCTATTTGCTATTTTAAAAAGTAATCCCAATTAGCTTTCATTTTAAAATAACATTTCCAAGTGCTGAGATATAGATGGAAATATATAGATACCACCATCTGTGGGAGAATACAGTCTCAGAAGTGCTGCTTCCCCAGTGACTCTTCAGGGACTACAGAACGAGAATAATCACCATACCTGAATAGGGATAATAAAACAAATAGTGTTCAAATATGGAAACAAAGCCAATCCCCAGAAGGGCAGTGATCTTCTAAAAGATTTAAGTATCTCTGCAGAAGACTTTGAATTTCACCTTGATGTTTAAACAGTGAAAAAAGAGGGGAGCAAGAAGACACAGAGGTATCAATTTTCATTGACTGCAGCAACTTGAGAATAGAGCACAAACACATCGGGGGTGTTCAGCAAACATTGCATGGTGGAAACCGGATCTTCTTCTCTTCCGTTATTAGAAAAGAAACTTACTGTTAAAACAACAAAAACCTGTGGATGGATCATAGCAAAAGAGGAAACAAAATAAATGCTTTGCTTTCCACTTTCTTCCCCCTATCAACCTGATGTCAATATAAGAATGTCTGACCTTTTGCAGAACCCTAAAATTGGAATAAGCATGTATTCAATGAGATTGAATAAGAATGTTGGTATCTGGGGCCCCATTCACAAAATAAGCAGGAAGACAGAACAATACTAACAAGAACAATAGATTTTTATTTGTTACGGCTTGAGTCAGGGGACAACAGAGGTTAAAATACATCACAGCCAATGATCCACCAGTGCTGACTACACTGAAGCAGCTGATATTTCTTGACGTAAATGAAGAAATACACATTATCATGCAAAGAGCAAGTGAGAATCAGATTGTGTAGCAGTTTGACTGCTGGACTAGGATTCTGGGAAACCAAAGTTCAAATTGCTTCTCATCTATGGAGCGACCTTGGGCAAGGCACACTCTCTCTCGGCCCAAGAGAAAGACGACGGCAAATCTCCTCTGAATAAATCCTGCCAAGAATACCCTCTGATGAGGTTGCCATAAGTCTAAGGGTCAGCATGGTGTAGAAGTTTGAGTGTTGATCTAGAACTCCCAGAGACCAAGGTTCAGATCCATGGAAACCTGCTGGGTGAGCCTGGGCAAATCAAACTCTCTTAGCCTTGGAGGAAGACAATGACAACCCTCTTTGGAATAAATCTTGACACAAATACCCAATGATAGAGTTGCCATAAGCCAAAGTCAACTTGAAAGCACATACTACAGTGTCAAGAGGGATTTCTGTCCGTTATGCCTGGTAAGGACTTTCCTCACCACCATTTGATTCGGAGTGTAAACTTATCACCATGTGCTATTGAATGCACTATGGCCTCATTGGTTTTGTTGTTGTTATTGCTTTAGTTATTCTGCTATAAATATTTCTCCACAAATCTTCTCCTATATTCCTCTCCAGCTGCCCTGAAAAGTTTTTTCTATTTCTCTTTCTGTCTCTTTCTCTTCTTCAAACACACACCTACATCTTGGCTTGTCGTCCTTTCCTAGAGCTGTACAAATAACATTTGCTCCTGTGAACGGGTACAAACATGAACCGGTAACCTTCACGTGGTGCAGACGTGAACTAGTAACCTTACAGGGAAAGAACAGCAGCTCAGTGGCAGCGGATAAGCTTTCTATGCAGATGAGTCCACCTTTAATCCTAGGTATTTTCAGATTTGTTGTTTGTTTTCATAGCAGGTGATGCAAAAGACCTCTGCCTCAGAACCTGAAAAGGCAATGCCAATTAGACAAAATGCTGGGCCTGATGAACAATTTAGTCTTTCCTGGGATATGGCAAGTAGTCTAAGATTTGTTTTCAGCCTCAGCTTTTCCTGCTTCCTCCCTTCAACATTTTCGTCAAAATGGAGGCCATCCTTGGCAGATGACACAAAATTGTAAGAAGGTTAGAAACACTAAGGCCCTTTTTGCACAGCATTTGCCATACGAAAGGGCCTCTGGAGCATCACACGATTGCAAGGAGCTGTCCACATGACGTTGTCGCAATCGCACAACGCTGCCGGGGCCGGCAGGTGGCGATCATGCACTATTTCATTTTCAGCTTGTAGCCGAAAATGGTGCACGATTGCACATCGCTTCAGGGCCCCAGGCACACTTACTGTGTGTGTGGAGCCTCCGGAGCCATGGTGTTCACGCTTCCTGCCCCAGCACAGCCTGGGAAAATCCCAGGCTGCACTGCAGAAGGAAGAGGCAGAGCTGTTATTTGCCTGCCGGCTGGCAGGCAACAACTGCAAAGCCGAAGCAGTGGGGACACAAAAGCCTCTTGCAAGAGGCTGCTTGTGCGATCCCCATGCCCCAATGCCGAAAAAAGGTAAGTTGAGGAAAGGGTCTAAGAGAGGACAGCTGGCTGGTCATCTGGGTCTCTCAGGCAGAAGTAACTGCTGAGAAAGCTTGTAGTAATGGAAAAAGGTTAAAAAAATCTTATTGATTTAGGAATGCCTCTTAAAGATGGGACAGGAAGAAAAAGAAACTAGACTTAATTATACAAACCCCTAAATCTGTCCATACTGTCCAATATTTCATAGCTGAAAACTGGGGCACGTGTGGCCAAGTGACATTAAAGGGGTGGCTGAGATGGCCAAAGTTATTGATGAGAAAGAACACACAAGCTAGAAAAGTCTGAGGCACTTTGCTTTTGCCTGAGCCTACCGAGAAGGGCACGTTTTCATCTCCTTCTCTGCTGAATACCTGAGCGCAAACTACTCTTGCACTTTGAACTCAGTCTGCAACCACTGAAGTAAGCTGAGGACAAAGTGGGAGGAGGAGAGAGAACCATAATTTTCCATGACTCGAGATATCAAGTTAGTAATTATAGTAGTAATGACATTATGCCCACATTATTGCCCACTTGTCAAACTGCATCTGGAGTGCATTTTTGGGCTGTGCACTTTAAGAAGGATGCAACCAAATGGGAACCTGTTCTGAGAAAGGCGACCAGAATCACCAGAAGTATGGAAAAGGACCACTATAATGAAATACTGGATGTACTAGCTAAGTTTAATTTGGAGAAGAGAAAACCAAGTGGGAATGAAAGAGCTCTCTGCAAATATCCAAGGGCCTGTCACAAGACATAGGGCTGGTTTCTGCTGCCCCAGCCACCATGTTTAGATCCAGTGGGCTTAAGCTACTAAAGAGTAGATTTTGCACATGATCCTGGATCAAAGAGACAAAGCATAACATCACATTCATGGAGTTAGATGCTGTTTGCCCAAGACTGCCTTGTTAGTAAATTGCAACATTGCACAACTGAACATTGAACCCAAGTTGTCCTATTTACGTTATACATAAAAATCCTCCAAGTTCTCTCTCTCTCTCTCAGTCTCTCTCTCACACACATGTGTACATACACACACACCATCTTCTTTTTTTTGATAGCACTTCCCACCATGCCAGTTTCATGGTGATAAAAAGGACCCTTGGAGGCAACTGAAGAGAGGGGGCAGGGAGACACAATATGTTAAGACACAATCCCCCATGGGGCCTCTGAGGCTGAATTTGCTGTCAAAATGAGTCTGAGCTTCCATAACTATCTGTGTTTTATGTGGATTTGAAACATAAAATGAGATTCATCTTAATCTTCCAGTGTAGCAGTCTCTCTGTGAAGGTTGAGACAACAGCATATGAAAATTGCAAAACAGAAAAAGACGAGGAGGGAGAATGAACACAGAACTGGATAAAGGAAGACATCAAACACCTGTACTTAAATGGAACGATAGCAGGTACTTAATATGAACTGTGGCCCGGTGATGGTTAGTGGCATGGCAAGTTTAACCTGCCAGTAAATGCTCTCTAAGCGCTCTGAGGTTGGTACCTGATGACATTCCATCTCTAAAACTAAAAAGATCTTGCCCCAAATAGATCTTGCATGGAAAATCAATCTTGCATAAACATTGTGTTAATAAATAAAAGTGTTGACTCATATTGATAGCATTCAAAAAGCAAGAGAGAAGATAAGAAGAATAAGGTGATGATTAAATTGTACAGCAGAGCACCACTCTATTTGGTTTCGCTTAAGATGAAATGAACATTTCAAAATATCTGAAGTTTTCCAAAATTACTGGTTTCACTACTCACATTTTAAATGTGACATTTTGAATTCATACTGAAGATTTGAGCACAAAATGCTACCTTACATGGTTTACTCATGTTGACATCTCATGGACCATTTCTGCGCTAGACTGTTATAGCGTGATTATTCCATTTCAACATCCTATGGAATCATGGGGTTTGCAGTTTAGGGAGGGGCTGGCTGGCCCCACCCTAAACTGCAAACCCCAGGATTCCATAGGATGTTGAAAGTGGAATAATTGTGCTATAACAGTCTAGTGTGGAAATGGCCTTAGTTGTTACAGGGGCACATCAGACATGAATTCTCCAAGTTGTCAGTGCTAAATGCCACTGCGTGCTAACCATCTAATTAACGGCCAAAATCCTACTCATAATTTCAACTAGAGTAGACCAATTGAATTAATCTGATGTAATGTATGTTAAATCACCATTCAACAGTTGGTTTGCTCCAGTTGGAAATAATCAATAGGATTAGGTGAATGCTGACATCTGATTTCAGAAACACCACTCAGTGTCACTTATATTACTTTGTATCTAATAGCACAGATAACTTGAATACCTAGGCAGCTTCTGGAAACTGTTAACCTGAAGACCTAAATCCAATTGCTAGTCCCAACTAAATTAGCCTCACTGAATCAATTGCTAAATTAACACTTATGGAAATCCAAATGATCCAATAAGATCACTCTAGTTTGGGATTAGCAACTAGATTTAGGCTCACTATCAAGCATCCGCTACCAAAGTAAAATATTGTATGTCAAAGGCTGATATCACATGTTCAGCATTCACTTCTTGAGCTTTGGAGTCAATGTAAGCACAATATCAGAAGTACCAGTGATTGTGACCAAAGTCTGAGAACTATGAAAGAGGGGCATTGAAAGTTACTTCTAGATGAAGATACCAACGTTAACACTAAAGTTCATGACCTCCTAGGATTTGTAAGTAATAACTGATTTATGGTTCCACCTCCACTCACCTAGCCAAGAATGGAGAGCACCAGCCATAGAGGGCAGGAGTTCAAAGCAATAAATCATCTGTTTCCTTGGCTAGGTAAAGGTGAGGCAGGAGGAAGTTTCCTGCCCCAGTTTTCAGTACATACAGATATTTTAGAGGAGCCTGCTTCAACATGGTGGCTTGTCTTCAGCCATCCTTTTCAGATTTCTTTGTTCCTTCTGCCTTTAATTTTTCCAGTGTGGTTTTCCTATTCCACCTTTAGAGTCATGCTGTCATTTTCTCTCATGCAATTCACAGCTGAGTTCCTATATTAATGAAACAGAGCATAACTGTAGAGTCATGGGGCTGCTTGGTTGTTGCACAAATCTGCCTCGTTAGTAAATTGTGACAATGCATAATCAAATTGTGCAGGCGCAACTGCATGTGCAAGGCACAGAAAGCTATGTGGATCAATGTGAAATTTATATGCACATTCATGCACAACTGTGCAATGTGCAATCTGCTATGTGCATGAACATCCATGCAGAATGTATGCAATGTGAAATGCACATATATCTCCATACACAACTGTGTGCAATGTGCATGCACATCAATGGGCAACAGTGAACAAGAGTACAGCAACTTATGCATACCCACTCCTGCAAGTTTTGGTTCAACTGGACAAAAAGATCTAATACCTTCTGTATGGGAACTTATCATGTATAAGGCACCAATGGGATCCCGTTCCATGAGACAAAGAAGCAGAGTCCTGAACATTTCCTTTTTGGACTATAGCTCTCAGAATGTCCCAGCCATCATGGCAGCTCTGCTGAGAAATTGATTGAGAATTAGGAAGCTGCTGATTCAAATCTTGTTTCTGCTACTCATGCAGTAGGTCACTTTTAACAAAGCATTCTCTCTCACCTCCAGCTCCCCATATCTCAGCTAAGAAGATAAGTCTGGCCTATTTAGTTACAATGTAAGCAAGAGTTTGGTGAATACTTATATACTTATACTTGAAGAAGACTAGTGAATACTTCAAGGCTTACAACAGTTCTATTGTAATACAAAGTATTGCACTGCAAGTGTATTGTAGAACAAGTCATTCTGAAAATCTCTTTTCATAGATGTATCACTGTGCAAAATTAGCCAAATCAATAAGTGTTTCTTTTTTTTTTTTTTAACAAAAGTGAAACAGGAGAACAAGACCAAATCTTGTTTTTGCATTACACTACAGTAAGTTAGAGGTATTTTAACCTGATAACTGAGTTAATTTCTTTTTAAAATTCCTTTTGTATCATCAGGTCTTTAGCTGTTTTTCGTTTTGACCTTATAAGCTGCCTTGGCTCCAAAGTCAGGAGAAAGGAGCAATATATATATATAAAAAGTAAAATGCTCTCATCTCTCCTTTCTGCATGGATTCATGTAACACTGTGCCAAATTCCACCATCCCAAGTCTTCCTCCATGAAAGAAATGGAATTTTTTTTAAACGGTATTTTTCATCTTGTTGTCTGTGAAGATGCAGCAGATACGTCTGTGTGTCTGCGTTAGGGATGGAAAGAATATTTGATTTTTTTTTTAAAAAAAATTGAGTGTGGAGAAACCCTGAGAAGAAAAATCTTGGACCAAGGAGAATCTTCGCATTTCAGTACTTATTTTGTTCAAAATTCACATGAGGTTGTATTGTGTTGGAAACAGCATTTTCTGCACAGAAAGTAAGGGCTAGAATCCTATTGGTTAGTCCCACTACAGTAGATCCATTCAATCAATTGTTGAATGATGAGTCAACACATAAGGAAATCCCATTGACTGAATGACTCTATTCTATTTAGGACAAGTAGCAGAATTCAGACCAGTATTTCTGTGCAGAAATATCTCTTGTGAACAAAACGTTGTTTTCTGCATAAAACAAACACTTGCAAATTTTGAGCAGAATGCATCCCAAATTGCAACTAGCCTTCAAAATGGTGTGTTTTTTAAAAGATATTCTTGCTGTGAGAGGAAAATGGTTAAATTTGCTCATTGCTTCCTTTGAGAAGATACTTAGTGAAGTATTGCATCTTTGCTTTGTGTATCTCTTTGTGTTTCTGTTGCCTACCTCTCATTTTCACTCTTCTGAATCATAGAAATCATAGAATTATAGAAATGTAGAGTTGGAAGAGACCACATAGGCCATCGAGTCCAACCCCCTGCCGTGCAGGAACACCCTCAAAGCACTCCCGACAGATGGCCATCAAGCCTCTGCTTAAAAACCTCCAAGGAAGGAGACTCCGCTACACTCTGAGGCAGCAGATTCCACTGCTGGACAGCCCTGATTGTCAGGAAGTTCTTCCTGAGGTTCAGGTGGAATCTCCTTTCCTGCAGCTTGAATCCATTGCTCCTTGTCCTGGTCTCTGGAGCAGCAGAAAACAAGCCCTCTCCTTCCTCTACTTGGCATCCCTTCAAATATTTAAACATGGCTATCATGTCCCCTCTTAACCTTCTCTTCTGCAGACTAAACATACCCAGCTCTCCAAGTCTATCCTCATGGGACATGGCTTCCAGGCCTCTCACCATTTTTGTCGCCCTCCTCTGGACTTGCTCCAGCTTGTCAATATCCTTCTTGAAGCAGAAGTAGTTGATTGGTCCCCTGCCAGGGTGGTGGTGAATCCAGTCTGGGTTTTAGGTAGACCTTTAAAGGAGCTATCCAAGGTGCTGAATCTATATTGGGGGCAGGATGCAGAACCTTGGATGGAGCTTCTTAAAATTCATACTAAAGCTTGGAGTGGTTCCACCACCCCATTGACATGGAACCCACCTGCCACTGCTCTGCTGTCTTTTCTGCTGCCTCCTTTTCCTGAACTGGAAAAACTTCATGGAAGAAGTCACTTTACAATATCTGTCCCTGGGTTTTAAGTGAAGAACAGGAAACCGAAGTCTTCAGGCCATTGGAGAGATTTTAGTGACTTGGTGATTCTCGACAGGAAAATAAATTTTTTAAAAAAGACCCCACAAAAACTTCAATCTAAGATAGTAAAGATCTTCCCTCCCCAATCTGAGAGTAGTTTTGTCCAATTTTCAGAATTTGTTTTATGTGTTCTGTAAATGTACAAAATTTAAACAGCAAGAAGCATTATCTTGTGAGGTATATCTTATTAAGAAATAATAGCAGTGGACGGATTGCATTTTTAAAAAATCAATCAGCTTCGAATTTTGTATATCCTGTGTGTATGCTTAGCAACACAAAGGGGAAAGATACTACTTCTGCAGAAAGACATGTTGCTCAAATTGAGAAAAATACTACCCCAAATCAAAATTTCTTCTGTGGGACAATGGAATACATGTGAGCCTAGAAATACCTCACAATGCAAGAAGTGTACATTTTCATTTAATAAAATTGTAGTATTGGGATTCGCATTAGGGTCAGAAAAAACTTAATGCACATCAGGTTGTTTTTTTTTTTTTAAAAAAAAATCCTACTGTTATGAGGGTAAATATGGGTAATCCTTTTCAAAAGCTAGAAGTGGGAATCCAGTGCAAATTCAGGGATAGTTTTTGGTGAGCAAAGTTAAATTACTTTGTAATCCTTCTCCTCTACCAATATTTGTTTTTATTTAGATGTAATGGTTAATACATTGTTAATCTATTTCCTAGGTAATTCACAGAACTTAAAAGTGAAAGAAATACCCAGTCATTCGGCAGAATCTGATCTTGGGGCCTTAGTTACTAGAATCCAAGAAAAAAATGGAGGAGCTGATTATCTCAACAGCATTGACATGCTGAAGTTGCTTGGGAAGTACAAGACAGGATGAGAGAAATCATGGCTTTCACACTCTGATGCTTCCAAGCCGAGATGGGCTGAGCTGTCAATTTTAGGTTCATGTCAGTCGAACACAGATTTAACCATCAGCCTCTTCCATCCCATTTTATGTTAAAAAAATAAGGGGAAAATGGATTTATTCGGTACGTATTTTCCCCAAACACACATTTTGTATGCATTTTTATTTCAAAACATTCAGCTTTGGATGCATGTCCCCTTTAAAAAAAAATACCCCCAAATCACACATTTTGGTGTTTCTTGCTATACCTATCTGTGCCTTTTCTTTAGCTGAAAACTGTATTCCCAAATTCTGGTGAATGTGCAATCCAAAGGATGCCTGTGTTTCCATCAGTGCATTCATCTTGGAAGTTAGGATTGTGTTGGTATGATTTAAAATATGGAACACATAAAATATTCCAGCTTGCCTGCTTCCAGGTGAAAGTAGCTAAGTGGTTTTTGTTGGTATCTCAAGCGTACTACCAAGGCCCTGGAGCTAATCCTACTATTTGATTCCTACAATCTAACAAAGGTGGAAAAGAACAACACAAAAACTGCTTTGAATGAGATGGACCATGCAAGGAAGAGAATAAAGTTCCTTTGAAACACAGAAGTGAATCTTCTCAAAAAATGTCCATGTTCGCCACCGTCATAGCCTCATTTTCTGGACAGCTCGTGTGAAAACCGGCTGGGAAATTTTTAACATTGAAAAACAACAACAAAAAGAGTAAACAATGCAGAGGGCTGAGGTTCCAACTTTTTGCTACGAGGGAGCGGCTAGACTTTGATCCCCCTTGAAACAACCACCCCGTTCAAGAGAAGAGCGACCGGAGGCAGCCATTCCAGCGCATACCTTTTAGCCTGCATTCTAATAATCCAACCCATTCTCTGGAAGAATTAAAAGAAAGAAATGCTAAAAAGAGTGAACGAGGAGCTCTGAAAGCAAAGCTTTTTAATAATAATAAAAGAGAGAGAGAAATGGATGAGGAGGGAAGAGGAGGTTAAAAAACATGGAAGGATTTTTTTCCTTCTCTCTCTCTCTCCCTAGGAAAAAAAAAAGCAGAGGAATTCAGCTGGGGAATAATAAAATAAGAGAGAGAAGTTAAACCGGTGACCCTTGTCAGCAGTGAAAAGCCGGAGATTAGAAAATGTTTCATGCTAATTTCCATGGAGATTTCTTTAATTTATCGAAAATTACTTTCTTCTGCTTTGATTTGTCCAGCCGCCTGCCCCTCACAGCTTCCTCATGGTGGTCTTCGCTGTCACGGCAGGCTCAATATGGGTCTCGTTTGCCCCCACACTGGGCCCAAGCTTCATAAGATTATTGAAGCGGCTCTGACGTCTCTATCAGCTTGCGCCACCACAATACCCTTTTCCCTGTCTTCCTCTCGCTCTCCCCCCTCCTCCTCCTCTCTCTCGCTCTCCCTTTTTTTCTTACGGCATGTTCTTAGGATTCACGTCACATGATGGCTTTATTGTGGGCCTTCTTGCTAAAGCGATGGCTTCCCCCCTCCCTATTTTTCTCCTGATCTGTTCAGCTTGGTTTTCTTCGCTGCCTGGCATTATCAAAGGAGATTTGTGGGTCACTGAGCCGTGGACAAGGAATATGGAGTCATCAAGAGTGTTTGGCAGCATAAAAACTATGTGAGATGTATGTATGTATGTATGTATTGTGTGTATATATATATATATATATATATATATATATATATCTGATCTGAGCTGATGCATACTATTTTCATCTTTCCAACAGCAAGCAATCATTAGCTTCCTTTATGAACATATGTTGAAAGCATTTAATTTTGAAAGGCTAATCAGAACATAGTGGTACAAGGCTTAAAAAGACCTCAAGTACTCCAGCCGCTTAGAGGGCTCATCCATTTTGCAGCTAGCAAAAGAAATATTGGAAGCTTTCTTTCATGGGAGGTAGGAAGTTGGTTTATAGACGTTGCCTGACATTAACAGGCAGGCTGGCCTTTTGAAATCTCGTCCTGGTATTCGTATGGCACGAACTGGACGTTGCTGATGCGGCTTTTGGCTTTTCAGTAGAGAGTCTGTTCTGAGATTCTACACCTTCCCAACGGATCTGGCGTAATAGGCAATGTTTTCTGAATATCCATCTTAGTTGCTGGTTTGTAACCAACATGTGCAGGAGTGTAGCTCATGAATGGAAGTCACTATCTAGCTGGCAAAGGGAACCTATCTTAACCTAATTGATCTGGACAAAATAATCTTTGTCTTTGAATAATAAACTAGATTGCAGCTTCTTGGCATTTTAGTTCTTTTCCTTTGATATATGTCATTGAGAGGGCAATGCTTCAAACACTCTTCTGGAAGTTACACAGTGCCAAATGTTTCCACCACTCTTCCCTGAGGCAGTGCAGCATCAACATAGGCCATTTCTGCACTACACTGTTATAGTGCTATTATTCCATTTTCAACACCCAATTGCATGATGCTCCCACACTAAACTGCCTTGTGGAAGGCTCAGAAGCATGGTGGAGGCACTTCCTGACCCAGCACAGCTTGGGAAAGTGCCTAGCTGCTTTGTGGAAGGAAGAGGTATATCCATCATGCTCCCTTCCATAGGAAGCTGGTCCAGTGCAAAGGGGAGCAATACCATTGCGTTGCTAGGATCGCAACCACAGGGCAATGCAATAAGGTAAGGTGTAGAAAGGGTCACATAGAAGTGGAAGGGGCTTCATGGGCATCGAGTCCAATCCCCTGCTCATTGAAGGATCTCCAGGCAAAACATCCTCAGCAGGTAGTTATCTAGCCTCTGTTTCTTTAAAAAATTGTTTTTATTAATATAAAAACATATCTAACATAGAAAGAGAGAACAAGTCCTATAGACACATATCAAAACAACAATGTAATGGGAGGAAGAGGAAACTCAACACTTGCTATAATGCTATACTACAATAGTTTTACAATAAGGATACAATAAACTATAATACACATAATACTAAAGGAAAAAGGAACTGCCACCTGGAATGAGGTAACAGCCTTGCTAAAATCTCAGTGCAGAGAAAATATTAACCAAAGACAGATACCCCATGATCTCTTTAGGCAATTGGTTTCATTACCAAACTGGTCTTACGGTCAAGATGTTCCTTCTCATGATCAGTTGGGATCTTCTCTCCTGTAACTTCAAACCATTAGATTTTGGTTCTAACCTCTGGGGCAGCAATAAAACAAACCTGCCCCCTGTTCTCTGTGACAGCTCTTGACTTATTTAATGTGTCTTGTCATATCACCCCTCAAGTCTTCTGCTGACCAAGCTGTACGTGCCCAGCTCCTTCAACCCTTCCTCATGTGTTTTGTTCTCCATACTTCTTCTCACCCTTGTTACCCTTCTGTGAACCTGCTGTAATTTGCCTCTATGCTTTTTTTAAAATGAGGGACTCAGAACTGAACATAGGACTCCAGATATGTGGGACTATTCCTCCCCCTTGACTTGGAAACTATGCTTCCATTGTGGCTGTTTTTCTTCAAGAAAATTTAATTAATGCCCTCCTTCCCTCCAGGCACTAAACTCTACAGCTGTACAGGAGGGAAGAAACATTCAGGAAACTCACTTGTCAAGCCTTAGTCCAAATAAGAATTTTCAAGGGAATACAGTACAATACATTGTTTTGAAGCAGCAAAGAAGATTCCTCTCATTTAGTGACCCTAAATATTCCTTTTTTTTCCCTTCAAGGTTCTTTCAGAGTTATTGCAGAAACCATTTTGAAGAAAAAGAAAAAAAACACTTCTCTATTCCTCCTGTAGTATCTACAAACCAGCCCTTTCTTTTCCTGGTTCTTACCTTTAGTTGCAAACTCTTTCTAAACTATTCAAACCTGGATGAACTTGCTTATTAAAAACTCCTCCCTCTTCCAACACACACATCCTTAGCATAACCCAGATTCATTCTCTGTCTCCTGTGGATTCTTCTGGATTTTGGCATTATGTGCAGGTTGGCTCACCTCCGCTGCTGATTGGGAGGTATGTGGTCTGGGGGCTTGTTTAAAATTCACAGGTTGCTATCCCTAGCTCTCTTGGAGAGTGGATTGGCAGGTGATAAGCCCTTTCCAGGGGGGTGCCAGCAACTCCTTTCAGGGAATGGTATAATGGGAGACTACATTATGGCTACATTAGCAATTGAATTTGACAAGGGTGAGTCTCAGCACAATGAGAAATATGAATCACTTTCTAAAGCAAGAAAAGTGCCTTCACACTTTCAAACTTTCAGTCTCCAGGGAACCTTTTCCACATCAGCTAGACAGCTGACATCGAGATGCAAATTCCAGGGTCAGGATCCTTCCTTGCAGTTGTGTAGTACAAATCTTCTCATGCAGGCATGCTCGTTACATGTGCCAATTTTACCCTTGGAAATATTACACATCGGACCCAAGACACCAAATGTGCCACCAAATGCACCATGAAATGTGCATCCACATCTGTCTTCAGTGTATACATCCATGAGGAAAGTGCATGCTCGCACAAGCCACATCTTCATGAACAAAAGCACTGCATGCGCAACTTGGCTGCTGCAATCTTCAGGCAAAAGTGTGTCAGACAAAAACAGCCAACCACTTCTACAGGATAATTTATGTATATGTAAGAGACCAACAAGGCTCTAGCATTGGAGTGACTTCTTGGATACGTCCACCATTCATGCATGAGTCTAGGCAGCCACTGTGGCTCCACATAAATTAAGAGTATACCCTGGGATCCATGCAATCCAACCTGCCTTGTTGCAAAGGCATAAAGTGAGTTGTTGTGTGCCTTCAAATCCTTTCTGCCTTACGACAACCTAAGGAACAATTCAAAGTGCTGTTGATGACCTTTAAAGAATAAATAAAGATGAGCAGCTAGCATTCTGTTGATGATATGTGGAGGTGGAAATCTGCTTTTTTTCCCTGTGTATGTCTTCTTCTTCCACTTCTTCAGGGGTATCAGGGAGGCTGAAATTCCCTTCCTCTCTTTCTGACCTGCATCCCCATGACAACCCACCTTCCTTCTGTTCCTCCTTGTCTCCATGGCTATGCAGTGGCTGATGGACAGAGAGGGACATCTGGCTGTGTCATTAGAGCCAGACGCACAATGATGAAGGCATCTTTGGGGTTCTTTCTCCAGATCTCCAGAGGCTCTTGGAAGATAATGCTGGTGTTTGTTGTTCATCTCACTGCAGTCATATAGGGCCTTTCTGCCCTACACTGTTATAGTGTGATTATTCTACTTTCAATCTCCTATGGAATCCTGGGGATTGCAGTTTAGGGAGGGGCCTTTAGAATTCTCAGCTAGAGAGCTCTTTGGCCTCAGTAAACTACAACCCCCACAATTCCACAGGAGGTTGAAAGTGGAATAATAGTGCTAAAACTGTGTTGTCCGGAAAAGCCTATAGTTTGATATTTGTCAGTTGCTTCCCACTGTCCACCTGCCACTGCATGGCTGTGGAGAAGAGTGTAGAAGGGAGTTACATCCTTCAGAAAGGGAGGATAGAGGTATCTCTCAGTGCAGGATCTCAGGGAGAAAAAATGAGTTGGTAGCCTTAATTCAGCACCATTAAAATTCACTATACTGGATTCAAACCCAAATACTGAAGAGTTGAGTATTCGATGCCATAGAAAGAGAAACATATCTTCTTTTTTAAAGAGTATCTTGTGTTACTTCTATCCACAATATGGCAAAATTTGTGAATTTTGATAAATTCTTATGAAAAACAAAATTAAATAGAACACTCATCCATTGCTAGGAAGAGGACTGTGGGTACTCACCGACCCTGATTTCTTCCCCTTCCTGCTAATTCAGCCCCTGCTCTTTCTTCATCTTCAATTGTTTTGATATTCTCCCATGAAAGTCAATAGAAGTGAAAAGAGCTTCATTCCAGCTGGGTTGTGCTTTTAATTGGGGGATTGCAATAAACCTCTGTCTCTTTCAGATCCCATCTCTTTCTGATTTCATTTCTGACATAACATGAAAGTCCCACAAAATTCCTTGTTAGGGTCTCAAAGTACAAACACCAGCAAAGACATGGTCCCAATGTGCCATTTGCAATTGCTGAGAAAAAGCCAATCTATTTGGAGTGATAACTTGGAATCTTCCTCTCCATTTTTCTGCCTGCCCGTGCTGTGGGCATTCACGTCTCTCATTCTCCGGAGGAAGACATATGCCCCTGGTGTGAAAAAGTACAGATGTTGTGGCACACAGCAGACAACTGCGGTTTATCAAAAATCCACTACTGGCACTGACTGATGTCAGACTGAATCATTCAGGGTTCGAGGGGGAGCGGGAGAATTATTGGGCCTTAGTCATGTGTGGTTTGTGTTTTAAAAAGTAATACGTCACCTCACTTCTTCGTTAGAGGGACTGAAAACTACGGAGCAGACAGCAATGCCCAAGGCTGTGGATAAAAAAAACGGAGCAGAACCTTGTCAAGAAGGTACACATTCAGGGAGGTACAGACAGCATGTCTAGAAGAAATGTCAGGAGGAACAGAACAGGATATAACTCTGGCAAAACTGTATGGAGAACAGACTTTTGGGAACTCACTCTTTGTGTCTGAGAGGCACTCTATCTTGCTTAATTACAACAAAATGTAATGGAGATCAGGGACCTTGGAACTGTTTTTAAGGTGGAAGGAAAGCTCAACATTGGCGGGCAGATTGCTATGAATTTGGCTAACTTGCAAATAATTTGCTGGGGGAGATCAGATTAATTTTTGCACCCAACATCACTGAAACATCCTTAAATATGCAGACTTTTATAAGTACAATGTGTACTTAGATGTGCCCTCCACGTGTTCAGTATAGCCTATTTCCAAATAAGGTTGCATAGCATAGACCTTATACCTTGGAGGGCTCACTGACAATATTGGTCTCAATGTTTCTTAGTGGCTGATCATTTGGTTCACTTCTGACTGATAATTCCACATTGAGGATGACAGTCTTGGTTGCCCAATTTTGCCAGGGAAGCTCAGCCCTTTGGGCTGGACTTAGGGAGGGCTCATGCCCTTCAACTCCATCCGTTCTGGGATCCATGGCTAAGATATTGTTATTGCAGTGATGTTACATTTTTTAATCCATTTGGCATTCACATATGAAAAACCTGTTTGTCTGTTCATTTGTTTGCTTTTCAAATTTTCATGACTTGTCTTCTGGAATATCAGATTTTTTTTCTACCCGGTCTTTTATCTAAACAGGTATATGAAAAAACTACAAGTACTGCTAACATTTTTACTTCATCCTGTTTCCAGGTAAATTGTGCTTATGGGTACAATTTTGCATTTGAGAAAAACTGAGAGATTTCAAGGAAAGTGAGAAGTATTTTGATTAGACACAGATTTTGGAGATAAAAAAATGCTCCTTTTTGGACTATAACTCCCAGAATCTGGGAGCTGTAGTCCATACAAATGAATTCTCCAAGCTCTGATGAGATGTACAAACTTTCTTATACCAAATGTGTGTTTTTTTCTGCTGCATTGTCACTACCCAATGAAGTTTGATCCATATCATGAATAAATAGCAAATAGCAAATGTAAATAGCAAATGTAACAGAGGAGAGTTGGCTATAGGGCAATGACTGGATTGCCAATCCAACTGGACTTTTCCAACTTTTTCAATTTTCCTGGGAAGCCCATCCTAACTGTAGATGAATTTACCTTGGAGCTTTCCTTGGTGATGTGCTTACTCTTCCTTCATGCCATCTCAAAGCAACAGGCAGGGGGTTGATCTAGTACCTTTGTGCTCTATGCTTCTATGGCCCTTTCTGCACGAGGTGAGGAAATCGTTCCGTGCCGTTACCTACCACTTCTTCTGGGGCCCGAAGCAACGCGGACTGTCCCTGAAGCCTTTCCGCAGGGCTCCTCCTTGGTCCAGGGCGAACTAGAGCAGTGCGAGGTCTGTAGATCTGCACTGCTCCGGCTTCCAAAATGGTGGCTTCTGGTTGGTTGTGGGTCCTGACCAACCACTGAAGCTCACCATGCCTAAAGCCCGCCCTCTGCAGATCGCAGGCTTGCATTGGTGCAAGCCTGCAAATCTGCACAAGGGAGCAGGAACTCAATGACGCATTCCAGGAAAATAAGACCTGTTTTTTCCAGTCTTTCAAAAACACACTGGAGGACCACTTGGGGTCGTCTTGGAGCTGACTGAGGTGCAGATCTCCAGTAAGTAGTCCGCTCCTAGTCCACTCCAAGATGCAGACGACCTCCCTGCAAGGACGCACTGCCCCATTCTAATTGCCTGGTGCAGAAAGGGCCTATGATTCTGTCTTTCCCTCCTTCTTCCATATCATCTCAAAGCCTTCCTTTCTACCATTTCTATACCACAACTGATCCTTCCTACATACTCTTTCCCTACCATAACAACCTGACTTAAATACTGTCACTGCCCTCAGGTTTTCCCTACATGTATCTGAGCTCATGTGGATCATTTTAGGACTTTCTGCTTGACTTAAGAAAATAATTGAGTAGGGATGGAATTATTTACTAAATTTAATTCTTGAAGTTAGAATAATTTTAGGGATTTTCTTTCTACTGTGAGAAGGCTTCCAAAAACTCTGCAGGCTTCCAAGACTATTTGCACTTTGGGAGTTAGTCTGTACAAAATTCACTCATTTCTTCTTTTTCTTTCTTTTTTGAATTTTTCCTGTGCAGAAATTTCTGTGACCTCTACAAAAATGCTGTTTTCTGCCCAAATTTTTTTTAAAAAATAAATAAATAAAATTACAAAGATTAAAAAAAAAAAATCCAAATCTTGTGACGATGAAATGCCATATAGCAAAAATTCTAGTCAGTCCTAGGTTATTCTCAGTAAGAAACATGGATTTTTAAAATTTTCTCAAATCAAATACATTTTCCATTCCTCATATTAATACAATATAAATGTTGGAATTTGTCCTATTGTTGGCATGGATATCCTTGCATTTGTTGGACTATCCTGGAACATTTTGTTGCTTGTGACAGAGCAAAAAATGATACACCCACCCATGTCAAGTTACCTAGCACCCAAAGCAAGCCATGCTGTTGTGGCACATGGGGTAGAACATCCCCCAAGTACCTGTCTCCAGCTGCTACGCCTCCCTTTTGCTTTCTTATATTCAGCTTCTATCGCCTCGCTATTACAGGAGCACTGAGACAGCTGTTTTGTGCAACAAACTTTTGGATGCCATGAATGCAATGGGGGTTCATGGGGGAGGCACTCCTACTCACATCACAAGCTATCTTGTACATGAGAGGGCAGCAAATTCTTAGTTATCCAATTTGTTTTAGCAATTTTCACTGCATCGAGCTTGTCACTAGATTGTATCCTGTCATTATAAACAATGAAAGAGCATGTGGCAAAGGCCAGCATCAAAATTCATGCTGCTTTGGACTTATGTTAATAACAATGGTATGATTATTTTGATATTTTTATGGCCATTATTATTATTATTATTATTGTTATTATTATTGCATTCTGAAATAAACTTTCTAATTATCTATCTACCTACTTACTATCTATCCATAATCTCCTGAATATATTAAACAAAATCAAAATCTTTTTGCCTTTGTTTCAGCTCTATGCAGTTTTCCAAAATACACTAATAATGATACAAGATCTGCTTACATGAATGCACTGCCTAATTAATCCCTACTTGAAGCAACTCTTGACAATATAAGTCAGTGGCTTGTTAAGATTTTTTTTTTCTAAAAAGAAAAAAAATCCCCAAACAAACAGAAAGCAACAGGAATTAAAAAACAAAACAAAAAAACTAGTAGTTTTACCACTGGCAGGGAATGGTCAAGAATCTCTGATTGGTTGCATTAATATGTATAATAAATGTTTTCCCCCACCCCAAGAGACTCGTTATCCGATGATTGAAAAAGGGGAGGCTTTGCCATCAGATGGGCTTTGGAGAGTTCCAGGTACCCTGTTTCTCCTGGGGCAGAAATCTGTACTTGAGAGTGAATAAAAATGTCTTCAATGGTATGAAAGAGATCTAACTCACATCTTCAGAGATTCTACTTGTCCCTGCAGCCATACACGGCTACTAGCCCTTTCCATTGATCCTGCATGCAAAACATGGCCACACTTGTGTTGCCATGAGCAAAGAGAAAATGCTTCCTGTTTTCAAGAGGTCTGCAGAAAAAAACAGAGGGGAGGTGGGTTGTGCCCTTTTCTCTCTCTCTCCACCATCTCTTGTCAGGTGGAACACCATTGCTAGAGTTATTGGCGAAGTGGAGGAAGATTTTACCTGTGATGTGAGTCTTTGGGGCACTACATTTTCTACCTGCTTTTCTAATGGTGCCTTTAATAGCCCTTCTGGTCTGATAAATATTCATGATTATTGTCCTTTATCTTCACATGATGTAACAAATACTAGATTTCTGTATAACAGACCAGACTAGAGTGTTTCTTTCCCTGGCAGTCTAACAACATGCAGGAGACACCATCTTGGCTTTCCTCTGAGACAGCTATACGGCTTGAGTGGGGGTCTGTTTTAAAGCAGGTGGTGGAGTATTAATATGGTGCTATCTCATACAATATCTATCTCATTCAGGGACCCATCCCAACTACACAAGATCACATTATTATTCCACTTTAACTGCCTTGGGTTCCATTCTGTAGAACCCTGTAGTTTGAGGAGAAGTGAGGCCCTATATCTTTTAGGCACTGTTTATTATTAAAACTCTCACTCCAGCATGGACTCAATGTTTAGGGGATACAGATGTGTCTGGTGGCAAGACCCCTCTAACGTTTCCAGGTCCTACGTCATAAGATTAAAGAACAATGACAGGCAGTGATAAGCAATTGCAGAAGTGGTCCTCCCATTCGGATGAAGGAAATGTCTTAGGTGGTAGATGCTAGGGCCAGCAGTGGTAGTCTTTCTCATCACCTCTCTGTAAGTTCTTCTTTGTTGAAGAACAGAACTGGGTGTGCCACAAAACCTAAGCTAGCCTGCTTCAGTGTGGTCAAAGACACCATCCCAGTGCTAATGCTGAAGAAAAGTGCAGCTGTCCATTCAGCTAGCTTCAGTTTACAGAAAGTGGGTGACATACCATCTTGTCTTTCACCTCAGGTAGGGCACTCCAAAGCCTTGAGGCTGAATCTAGAGGGGGCCAATTCTTTAAATTTCAATTTAAAATCCTTATAGCATGCCCTCCAATATTTCACAGAAGAAAACTGCAAGACATATAACATATATAATCAGGCAACATCTGACAGCCCACAGGACTACAAAAGTTATTTCTGAGGAAGAGTACAAAAGTTAGGAGAGGCTGCACCAGTTAATTTTTGCCTGAGCCTACTGGCAAGGACAAGATTCTGCCCTTTCATCTCCTCTCCACCCTGTTGGAGAGTTACTTGGGTGCAAACAACTTTTGCACTTTGAACCAAGGCATCAACAGAATCATTGGAAAATCCTCCAGAGCATTCAAGATTCTTTCCGGATCCATTAGTCTCTGAGGGTGGACCATTTACAATGGACCTCAAACCATGGCAGAGTGTAAGAATCCCAGCAAATCTAAACCCTATCAGGTGGGGATCTGTCCATGACAACCAGGTTCTTTCAATCTTCTCTACCCACGATCACCATCATCCAGATCAAGGGTGTGGTCTGCTATATGTCTTGGGACAATTGTTCATTGGGATAAACTCGTAGCTGCCAAGGAAGTCATGAAATTCTGAGCTGGCCTCAGCATGGATATTAAAATCCCCCAACACAGTAAATTTGGGGGAGGTTAATTCAACCTTTGAGACCACCTCCAGGCAGGGAGACAGTTGGGCAACGGAGTGGATGCTACACCAACAGAATCTCTATCTTGTCTTATTGCCCTATTGCCAGATATACTCTCTCAAATCTTGGAGATTGTCAGACAGGGTACCACAAGAGGAGAATGGACTCATGATAGATCACTGTGATTCCTCCTCCTTGCCCATCAGATCTTGCCTTCTGCTACACCTGGAAACCTGGTGAGCATAACTAGGTCAAGTTGACACCCCTCCCTTCAGTTAATCAAATTTCAATTATACATGCAATTATACATGCAAGGTCAACTTGCTTGTCCAGAATCAAGTCCTGGATCATACAGATCTTTCCAGTCACTGACCTGGCATTAAGCAGCAGCACTTTGTAGACTGATAGCATTCTACTAGAGTAGGCAGGGATCGTTTTGCTGGATGGTGACTAGGTGGAAGGGCCAAGAGGTGTCTCTCCCTTCTTAAGATCCATTCGCTGATTCTACCACCACCACCACCACCACCGCACCTTGCTCTGCCCATTATGACTAAAATTGTCATATTGTAAATTTTAAACAAATATTTGGCTAATTGAAATTGTAGTGCCCCTGTAAATTCTGAACACATATTTGGCTGCCCAGAAATACATAGTAAACAAACTACCATAAATAAACATGCAGGTCAGTTTAACTTGAGGCATAGCCAATACTGAGGCCATTTCCACACTTTTTCCATTGCAGTGCTGCTGCCGGGGTGCGAACATGACCCAAACACACCCTTCTGCACTGGCTGGCTGCACCTAGATCATGATTCCTCCCTTTCCTCACAGCACGTGCAATCTGGGGCCATTACTGGTTTATTTTCTGGTAATGATATAACCTGTAATTGTGATGGCTGGGGATGCATGGGCAGTGGTACAGCAATCATGTCGTGTGAAAGCATTATTTGCGGACCAGAAGCAACATGTCCCCATCCCAGGACAGCAATACTGTGTGGAAAAGGCCTTAGTCAAAGTTGACCTTGTGGGATTCTATTCAATGGGTGCTGCATTTTCTCAATTAGAGAGCAAGCATGCTGTTCTGGCAAAAGCTTCCAAAGGCCAATGCATAGTAGCTTATCTTGCTCCAGTACCTCTGGCTTCAGCATACAAATCAGGTCTCCGTTGTACCCAAGGTTGTGGCCTCAGGCTAAGAGCCTTTATACTCTTGCCCTTCACCTTGCACCTTGCACCTTGCACCAAGAGGCACATGGCTTTAGTAAGATGCCTGCCTTAAAAAATACAGGTGCCAAACACAGTCTTAGGAATTCAGGCATCTCTACTTCCAGCTTCCTCCACAGCAACTAAGCTTCTCCTGCCTGTCTAGCAAGATGGCTGCATGTTCTAGAACTCTGTGAGAATTGTTTCTCAACAAGCATTCATAGGGGCCGATTCAGCTACAGTGGCTTAGATTCACAGTGTAGCCAAGGCCAGATGAAAATGATGATGGCCTTGAAAGAGTGTCAAAAATTGCTCCCCGTTCTGTACATGTGATAGGACTAACAGCATAGGAAAGGAAGAAAGGAAGGAGGACTGACAGGCAATAGAAAACAGCACAAAGATCTTCTGTGTGATCCATTTTCAAACCTACAGCTTTTGAGAGACTAACAGATTCATGTTATGCTTTTTTCTCCTTCTAGTAACACATGAGATGTTGTTAATAACAGAAATACCAGGATATTTCCTTCAGTGCTAGGCTTCTAGCTGGTGAAGGGATGGAGGATTGGCCCCAAATGATCCAATGACAGTCTGGCCCTGGGTGCAGCCATTTACTCCCTAGTTCTTCTAGTGTCCCTTTGACAATGCTACCAGTTTCTCATTTTTCTTGCTTTCGAATGGTGGGTATTTTAAGTGAGAAGTAGAAGTGGATTTATTTAACTAGAAATGGTCTCCTCTCTCCAAAGCAATTCCACCGTGATGTATGGCTCTCCAAATGTAAACTGTTTAAGTCCAGATTTGTTTAGTTATTTTTTAAAAAAGTCCGCCAAAGATATAATTCTAGCATTTAAATGACTATGAAACAAGAAAAAACAAAAGGGTATGGGGAACGAGGAGTGAAACGCTAATGGGAAATAAGAAATAGACCTCATGTCTATACATAGCATAGGACTGTTATGTGTTTATGAGAAGAACTAATTGAAATCATAATTATATTACTTAGCATAGTAGCAAAGCATTTATTACTGTGGTGAAAGGTTAGTAGTCAGAGTGCTGGCTTGATCATTTCGGTGTACAGTGTGGGAATTTAGCATTCAGACTTGAAGATCCTGCAGAACTGGCTTTAAAATCTTGCCCCAGCCAAGGAGCAGAGGAAGGGGGGATAGGGTCACCAAAATGAAAACCGAAGATGGCTCCTTTACCTGTAATGGTTGTATGGAAGAGGGAATTTCAGTAGGCGTGGCTTGTCATGCAACAAGACACCAGCAACATCTACTGAAATTCTCTCTTCTACACAACCATGAAAGGTGCAGGATCCATCTCTAGTTTTCAGCCTGGCATCCCCACTGCAGCTAGCCACAGGGAAAATTGGAAACAGCTTCGATATCTTTCATAGTTGTATAAAGGTGGTAATTTCAGCAAGTGTGGCTTATTACCTAGTTGAGAGACAAGCAACGCTGGCTGGAATTCCTTCTACATAATCATTAAAGGTATAGAACCCCTCTCCAGTTTTGTTTCTGGCAACCTTAAGGAGGTGACAAGTGAGAGAGTGTTGTTTTTGAATAATACAAACACAAACATTAAAAAAAAAAATCCAAGCATATGAAATAACTAGGAGAAAAATTCTATGCTAGGGTTTTTCTTTTTTAAAGATTCCCATTCCAAGTTTATTACTTTTAGAGTAGTGCATGTGTATGTTTTGGGCCCTTTCTGCTTGACAACTGCATCTTGGCATGGGGACATGAGAAGAGGGGGACTGTGGTGACACTTCTGTGAAAAGTCATCACAGTCCTGTCCTTCTCCCATCACCAGCCAGCATGATCTCAGAATAAATAATTGATGGGATTTCCCCATCAATGACCCCCAGTCTCATGACCTTCTTGCACTTGCCTGCCCTGTAGAAGGCCCAGAAGCATGACAGAAGCACTTCCTGCCCCAGCACAGCATGGGAAAGAGCCCGGCAGAAGGAAGAGGCATGTCCATTACACTCCCTTCCGCAGGGATCTGATCCTGAGGGAGGGTTGTTGGGGGCACACGCCCATCCCTGCAGAGGCACTGCCAGGTTTGCAGCCAGAAGACTACAAGATAAGGTAACCTGTGGAAATGGCCTTTCAATTAGGACTGGCCCTACCATCAGGCAGAGGGCTTTACCTGCCTCAGGTACCAGACACTGGGAGCACTTAGGGAGTAGTAGAGTGATGCTACCTCTGTGTTTACCAGGTGGGTTTCCCTACATTTTTTTTCTCATGAGTGGTAGAAGACACCTCTTAATGACTCAGATTTTTCTGTTCATGGGATAAGAGATAATTTCACTTTGCACAATTATATTTTCCCACTTTAACTGCCATGGTTCTATTCTGTGGATTCCTAGAATTTGCACTTTAGGGAGAATATTCTAAACTAGGGGATCCAGCCAACTTGGCCATGGAAACTCACTGCGTGACTTTGGGTGTATCACACACCCTCAACCCCAGAAAACCCCACAATGGATTTGCTTTAGGGTCATCATTATTTGGAAATGGCATGAAGGAACACAACAATACAATCCTAAGCGAAGGAGCTCTAGAGGCTACCTGAACTAATTCCATGTCAATTTACATGGAATATAATGACATAGTTGTGTAGCCTGAAAGGGTCCCAGGTGACATTGTTTTGTGCAAAAAAATGACTTGAACCAGCTTTGTTTTAAAGAAGAAGGAAGAAAAAAGTGTGGCCATTTGTCCAGTCCTGAAATGGTTTATGAAGTGGAGGAGTTACACTTATATTCAACCTTTCCTCCAAGACTAGAGGAGATGAGTCTCTTCCTCCTCCTTATCCTTACAACAGAAGTGTGAAGTAGGTCAGGCAGAGAGAGGATGATTGCCACAAGGTCACTAGTGGGTTTCATGTTTAGCAGAGAGTTGAATCTGCATCTCCAAGGTTCTAGCCTTGGAGTACTCAAACCACTACCTGATGTACAGGCTTCCTCCACTTATTTGATAGGTTAGGGACTGGAGCACTGCAGGAAAATGGAACTGGTTGAAAAGCAGAATCCATGTACTGTACTGTGGGGAGCATGAGCAACTTGCAAAGGTTCACTCAGGACCAACTGGCCATGAGCTGCTTGCCAAGTCTCTCATCTGGTTTAGCACCCTTTCCCCCCCTCTCAACTCACTTTGCAAGCAGGGCATGCATGAGAGTGAGCCTCTGTTGGCAAGAAGAACTGGTAATAGGATGGAACCCCTATTGAATTAATGGAACCATCAGATAACAGTGAGCCATCAGATAACAGGGAGTCAAAAGGTGGGGGCTTCCTGTATGTGTAAATTAGACTTTAAGCATTTTTGAAGGATAGTTGAAAACAGCAGGAGGTGAAGTTTGCTTCTAAGCAGGTTCCAGGTGCCTACAGCAAAGGAATAGTGATGTAACTCTTCTGTGGTCTTTAAGAGCAATTTTAGACATTTTCTTCCCACTTTGGCCATTTTCACCCTACTGTGATAGTGCTATTATTCCACTTTCAAGTTCCTATGGAATCCTAGGGTCTGCAGTTTAGGGACAGGCATTTAGAATTCTCAGCCAGAGAGCTCTTTGGCCTTGGGAAACTACAAATCCCAGAATTCTACAGGATAGCACCTTGACAGCATAGTGCGGAAATAACCTTGGGGAAATCTGGTAGTTTTCAGTACTTATTTGCAATTTGGGACTTATTCTGCACCAAATTTTCATGTAGCTGCTTTAAACAGAAATAGCATTTTCTGCACAGGAAACAACTTTTTTGGTGCAAAAAAATATTTCAGCATGGAAATATTATTTTTTTTACACAGAAAAAGCTTTTTCCTGATCAGAAAAAAGCTGTTTGCAGTGCAACTTAACCATGTGCGAATTTTTCATTATTGCCCTCAGTTGCAGCATTTTCCACACAGGAAACACGTTTTTCTGTACACAGAATATTTTTACCCAGAAGTATTATTTTCTGTGCAGAAAGAAAATTGTTTCCAGGGCAGAGAATGCTGTTTTCTGAGCAAAACAACCACTGGGAATTTTGCACAGAATACGACCTGAGATGCAAAGATTCTCATCAGTTCAGAAGCCTTCTCAGGATCTTTCAGTATATGAAAAACATGTTTTTGGTTTATTTTTCAAATATTTTTGAATATTATTTCCCTCCCTTCCCTGTCTTGAGCGCACTGGAGCTCAAGACAGTGTATGCAACACAACACAAAAAAGCATATGCAACAAACACACAAACAGACAAAGCGAGAAGTAAATGCAGGGAAAAGTGAATCATCTCTGTAGAATAAGCTACAGAGATCAGATGAAAGGCCCAACCTAGCACAGTGTAGAAGCTAGCCAGCTTTATCTGGAAAGCTTTAAAAAAAGGAACAGGAAGACATCAACCCTTCTGTGTTATTAGGATCTGGAAATCAAATGCAAAGGAGATGGCGTGGGGCCAAAATATCTGAGAGACTCTCTCCCACTTTGATGAGCCTTCCTGAATTCTTAGATCCTCAGAGGAGACCTTGTAAGGTGTCCCAACACTTTATGAAACTACGCTGGTGGACGGAAGGGACAGGGCTGTGGAACTCCCTCCCAAGAGAGATCAGGCTGGGTCTGTGCATCTTGAGTTCCAAGAAGAGAGATAAAATGATGCTATTTCCCTTGGCCTTTGGTTCTCAAGCATCTGGCTGTTTGTCTGTGTTTTTAAAATTATTTTTAAGAGGAGTTTTTAGTTTGTCTTTAACTATATTTTTACAGCTTTGAATGGTTTGCCCATTGTTCATCCCCCCAGGGGCCCTGCTGGGTTGAGAAGTAGCAAATGCCACAAACAAACAAACTTACCTGGAGATTTCTTCAGCTACCTGGATTTTGGTTTGGTTTACTTCTTTTGTCTAATCACTTTTTCTTTCTGGGTCGTGCTTTCTCTACCATGATATCACTAAGGAAAAGGTGATTTGTGAAGCTCTCAGACAGTCTCCACAAACAGTCTCTGATAGAGACATACTGCAAGTGTCCATGTTCTATATTTTATGAATTTTTGGTGGGGCTGACAAAGAGAGAATAACAAATCACCCCCAGCCTTTTTACTGCCCACTGCAGATGTTGCCTTGTCTTCAGCCTGGGCTTTCTATTCATTGATTCTGATGACTACGGCACCATGAGGTAGAACGACAATGACAGACCACAGGCTTCAACCTCAGGCTGCTGTTGGTGCATTCCAATCTCTCTCTGCCTTGGGAAATTGTCTTGGTGGATGCTTTATCGCCTCCAGCATCCCATCAAGCCTCAAAAATGTACAGATGCTTGAAAGGCTGTAGGCTTCTCCAGGAGCAAGACTTCATTGCCGCCGCCAGCAGAAGAAGGCTAATGGGGAAGCTGAGGAGCAAATCGAAAAAATACTTGCAGCACAGCAGAGCTGGAAGGCAGCCTGCTGCCACCTGAATTTCAAGAATTGGGAACGCTGCAGGCTCAAGACAGAAGATCCCAAGAACAAGTCTGTAGGTGCAGTTTATTCAATACAATTTGGAGCTGAAGAATTGTGCACTTTCAGGAATAGAAATAGGGTGTTTAAGGACCTGAAAGGTGGGAAAATATAACAGTTGGTCACCCAAAACACAATGCTTAGAATAAATGGCTGTGGATATTACACTGTCACAAATCAGTCAAGATTACCCTTGGAGGACAGAAAGATTCTTCAGCGGTGCTTGAAGAGGAAAAAGACCAAATAAAATTGTTTATATCAGTAATAGTCAGTCTGTATCTGGAAGACATGATGTGGACACAAATCTAGATGAACTTCAGAGAAATAAGAGCTTTAGCATATGAAGTACAGCAAGAGGCCCGCAATTGTCCCCAAAATAGTGGCCATGAATTAAGAAAAGCTTCAGAATAATTTTTACAAAATAGCTTTTGCATAGAGTCCAGGATGTCTAACCCTGCAGTCTCTCCAGGGACTGTGTTAAAACCAGCTCTTCGGAATTTCCTCAGGCTGTGCCAGACCCCCATAACCTACTTGGTGAAACTCTTTGCCCCCTGAGCAAATAAGGTTTGTTTGTTCTGCTGCATGTGTCAAGAAATGAGAAAAGTTCTGTTGAATGTCATGGGATGACGAAGTGCAGGTTTTGTTTAGGACAGAAAACAGCATTTTCTGCACAGAAAATAGCACTGGCTGCATGGAAAATAATATTCCAATGCAGAAGTATGGTTCCCTGGTTTGACAATGGAGTTTTCTGTGCAGAAAATGGTGCGGGCATTCTATGTAAAATTTGCACATGGTTGACTTGCATAGAAAATGGCTTTTTCTGCACAGAAAACTGCACGTTCTGCTTAGGAATTGATATTTCTACATTGATATACTATTTTCCATGCAGAGAAATGTTGTTTTCTGAGTAAAACAACCACATGCAAATTTTCTGGGGAATAAGTCTCAATTTGGACAAAGCATTCAAAGACAGCTTGGTTTCCAAAGACTTTCTTGCAATCAGAAGAAAATTGTTGAAATTACACATTGAACCTTTGAGAAGAAACTTGAGCCATTTCTGCCCTACACTATTATAGTTTTTATTTTATTTTATTTATTTATTTATTTGTATCCTGCCTCTCCATATGGATCGAGGCGGCGAACAACTTACAAATAGCATGTATTTTGATACATTTCTATACATGCCCCCAACAAGCTGGGTACTCATTTTACCGTCCTGCGAAAGGATGGAAGGCTGAGTCAACCTTGGAGCCAGGCAAGATTGAACTCACAACCTTGTGGCTTGCAGTACTGGCATTTAACCACTGCACCACCACGATGCTAATATTCCTATGGAATCTTGGGGTTGGAAGTTTAGGGAAGGGCATTTGGAATTCTCAGCCAGAGAGCCCTTTGGCCTCAGGAAACTACAGACCCCCAGAATTCCACAGGAGATTGAAAGTGGAATAATAGCACTATAACAGTGTAGTGTGGAAATGGCCTCTGTGAAGACTTACATGACTACTCTGGACTCCACCTTTAACAGTCCACTCTTTCTTTCTTCACATGCATAAGACACCAATAAGATTCTGGCCTCTGTTGTCTGTCTATCTAGTATCCACATACTTACTTTACTGACCACAAAGTGATATAACATAAGAGCATGGAAGGCAAGGAAGAAGTATTATAAGGGAAAGTTCTAAACAAAAGGTAAACAACTTCACTCCCACCATAGAGCTGCCAGGTAAAATGAAGAATGAAAATCCTGTCCCTTTATAGGTTGTGTAGAAGCAAGTGGTTAAATGCCAGTACTGCAAGCCACAAGGTTGTGAGTTCGATCCTGCCGGGCTTCAAGGTTGACTTAGCCTTCCATCCTTCCGCAGGTCGGTAAAATGAGTACCCAGCTTGTTGGGGGCATGTATAGAAATACATGCTATTTGTAAGTTGTTCGCCGCCTCGATCCATGTGGAGAGACGGGATACAAATAAATAAATAAAATAAATAAAAAATGACAACCAACACCTGCTGGAATACCCTCTTTTGCACTAATATTCTAAACCTTTGGACTTCAGCTGTCAGAATCCTTGACCATTGGCCAAAATGGATGGACTTCTGGGAACCAAAGTCCAAAAGATGTGGAGGACCAAGGTCTAAGAACCAATGTTCTACACAATCCATAAAGAGACAGAATCTAGCAACACTTGTACGTCCCAAAAGTAAAATGCATCTCTGCTCCCCAAACAAAGAAGCTACTTTCTAATGTTTTTACATAGTGGAGATTTTTTTTTCCTGGCATTCTGAGATTGTTAATTTTTTTTTTTTTTGTTAGTAGATTTACTGCTGTCACCTTCCTTACATTTTGTCTTCAGTTCTTGAGTAAAAGTGATTCATAAATGTGAAAAAGATTAAATGCATAAAATAAAAGGAGACAAATTATAGAGCCAAGCTCTCCCTTGTGAACTTCAACACACACATACACACACACACACACACACACACAAACTTGGACATCTTTTGCAAGTTAAGGGTTAGCGGCTGGCTAATAAAGCAGCTCGGTAAACCTTCAGAAAATCAGATTAGAAAGATACAGGAGCTTCAAGGGTCATTTGATGACTTCAAAACTTGTCAGTGACTTTTCTCCCTTTCATTTTTCCTGGGTCTTCATGACTTTTGACATTTTTTTTCCCCGACCATGACAAAATTACAGGCATGACATGTGCAGCTAGGAGGCCTACAGGTCAGGATTTATCTTTGTGGATTGGCCATATCTGGCTGACACTTCTAGGCCTCTGTTCTGCCAACAATCAGGGATGATTTTCTGCCACAAGGAACAGCTGCTAAATCTCCTCTCTGCTTTTGCTTTGACTCAAAGGAATCAACTCAACCCTATATTTTTTTTTCCCTTTTCTTTCAGCTTTTGCCTTTCCTTCATTTACCCTGCTGAGATTCCCTGCTCCTCTTCCATCATACTGGTATTTGGGATCACAAAGCTGAGTTTTGCAGTAGGTTTGTAAGAGGCAAAACTAAATTAAATCTTGAAATTCACCACTGAAAGGTAGGATGACAGCCACCAAAGTAAACAGTACAGTTCTATACACAAAATCCTCCACCACAAGAGTTCAGAGGGGCTTAAGCCCAGGCAAGTGAAAATATGATTCTAGCCTAGCTGACTGGCTAGCCTACCCTAAATATCTACCTAGTTTTATCTCTTCTGGTGACTTGTCCTGACTGATTCATCAGAATCCTGACTGAGAATGACTGCACTGGAAGAGATAAAACTGGGTAGTTATGTTGGAGATCCTCCTTCTGTAGCATTGATGTATTTCTGGGTACCAAATATAGAGGACAAGTAAAAAGGGTCACACGTTTATTCTCCTGGAGGATATTGTTCAACCTGCATTTTAGAAAGAATTGACTTGATGTGCAGATCACCTTATGGGCAGATCAGAGCCACTGAGTGGAGGAATTAATTTTTGGATTACAACACTAAGAATTCCCTTACTAGTGGCCACACTCATTGGGAACTCTGGAAGCTGTTGTCTCCAAAATAGCTATGTCTGCACTAGACAATTATAGGCCCTTTCCGCACCTTACCTTTTTCCAGTGCTAGAGTGCAGAGATCGCATGAGCAGCCTCCAGCGAGAGGCTTTTGCATCCCTACTGCCTCAGCTCCACACGACCTACCTGCTCACATGAGAATCCTGCCTCTTCCTTCCTCAGTGCAGCCTGGGAGCTTCCCAGGCTGCACTGGGGCAGGAAGCATGACCGGTGCGGCTCCAGAGGCTCAGCATGCCAGGTAAGTATGTGCAAGGCCCAGGAGCAATGTGTGATCGTGCACCATTTTTGGCTTCTAGCTGAAAATGAAAAGGTGTGCAATCGGCGCCTGCCAGCCCTTGGAGCATTGCACAATTGTGAGTGTGTTGTGCAGATCACTCCTCACAATCATATGACACTCCAGGCGCCCTTTTACATGGAAAATGCCACGCGAAAAGGGTCATACTGTTATTATTCCACTTTCAACATCCTATGGAATCCAGGGATTTGCAGTTTAGAGAGGGGCTTTTAGAATTCTCATCCAGAGAGCTCTTTGGCCTCAGGAAACTACAAACCCCAGAATTCCACAGGATGTTAAAAGTCGAATAATAACACTATAAGAGTGTAGGACAGAAATGACGAAAACTTTCACAAGTTCTTTTTGGAATAGTCAACCTTCCTAGTTGGTTTTTCTCTGGAGTTTACCATATGATTTTCTCAGCTCAGAAAATGTACACTCATATTTTAAGAAATGCCTATTTCGTGGAAAATTCATCTAGAAAACAAGAAGCACCGAGAGGCAAAATTCGTTTAGAAATAGGTATTTCTTTTAACATGATATATTCAAATATGTGTATTCCAATTTGAATCTTGTGCAAATTAATTGGTAGTTGGAATGAAGATGATGATGATGAACAAGTGGAACTAAACTGATTTATACGTGAACATCTGCAAAACTGACAAGGGTCAGAAATGACTTGATCGGTCCATCCCTCCTTCACCCATCCCATGCTAATTCATTCAGTTATTTGAAATATTTTTATACCATAAATCCAAGCAACGCCTGATTTCACCAAGATTCCCCAGTTTTCCACCCCACTTTTCTACCGAGGGAATGCAGCCTGCGGTCTTTTCTCAGAAACACCTCTGTTTTCCACCTGAGAAGTTCAGCTTGCTTTAGCATTTGGTGTTAAACGAAAGTGCTGGAGGGTGGGGGAAAGCCAGGCATTCTCTTTTTCTACTAAATTAAGAAGTTTTGCACGACTTGTATGTGGATGAGTGGATCCCGCGCCCCATTCCAAGTAACTGACAGTGTACTTAACTCCTTAAAAGAGACTGAAATAGCTCTGAGAAAGAGACAGAGGTGACTTTCATCTTGACAAGCCAGATCTCCATAAGCAGACTGTCAAAAAACTAATAGGAAGAGAGAGAGGAGGAGGAGAAAAAAAAAGTGAAAGAAGCAGCTGAGGATTTATCTTTGATTTTCTTTTTTAAAGCCACCTTGCTCAAAAGAAATATTCTCTACCTTAAAATTGTCACAGTTTGTCATCCCGATAGATCCTAAAGGAACAGAAATCATTACTTTCACTCTCCACTCCCCTTCCAAAGAATTACACCAGAGTCTCATAAAGATTGGTTAGCCATCGTCTGTTCTCCATGCCAACTGGTGGAAACTGGCACCGATCCTGCAAGGTGCTCAGTTATTTTTAAGTTCTCAGGGAAGAAAGTCCTTGTCAACGGATTCTGCAACTGGTGCCCTCAAAGCCACCAGAAATTGAAATTAGACTTGGGTGTTTTCCTGTTGCTGTTTCTTAATTTATAACTCAAAAGATTTTGAGAGGAGTTGTAGCAGATAATTGATGTGGTTCACATTTCAAAACTGCTCAATTTGTGCTTCCTTATTCAATAGTTGAACCAAAAAAACATTCTCTGAATAGACTCCTCCAAATTTTGGGAGGCAGTTCTCTGACCAAATCTGTATCCCACAATGGTTGTATTGGTGAGAATATCTTGCAAAAAGCAAATTGTCGCAAAAATTGAGGAGTGTTGTTTGCAAAAAATGCATATGTTTGGGCAAAATTCTGTACAACATATGTACATATTTGGAAAAATGCACCGCTAGATAGAATGGACTTTAAGGCAACCATTTCCAATTTTCTCATTCACAACCCAAAGTAGAGGTGAATTAGTTTGCTGTCCATAGAAAACAGCAGTAATTTTTGACAGAGTTGCATTGTTATACTGTTGTTCAATTTTAAAGTGTTAAACTGGAGCAGTTTCATACATTAAATGTTTAAAAAAATCCCTTTTCTCCCAATGTTTAGAAGCCTTAGCAAGAAGAATCCTGAACTGATGAGAATCTTTCAAGGTTGGAACTTATTCTACGCAAAATGTGTATGTGGTTATTTTGTGCAGAAGACAATGTTTTCTGTGCAGGGAAACAGCTCTTTCTGTGCGTAAAATATCTCTGCAGAGAAATATTATTTTTTCACAGATCATTAGTGACTGTAATAATTAGTGATATATTAGTGATTTTTGGTTCCACCATTGTTGTGAGATATTTAAATACATTTTGTTTTGATTTTTGAACCTGTTTGCTGCACCAGAAGGCATTCTTTTGCAGTACTTGAATGGCATCAAGACTGGCTTTCAGTAATGATCAGAGCATATATCTACTATTAAATTGCATTACTGGGAAGTGACAAATTTGCCAACAGCTCAGACAGTACTGAGGTCAAGAGACCAATGGTGTACTCCAGTTTGAGATGATTCCTGTATTTCTAATGGAATGCAGAAGTTCTGAATTTTTACAAAAACTCGAAGTTAAACCAAAAAGCAATGAGACTCTCTCTCTCTCTCTCTCTCTCTGTGCTTGTGTGTGTGCGTGAAATGGAGAGAGTTTTTGTTTCTATGTAACTGTAATTATATAGCACCGTTAGTATAGAGTATCCATTTAACTTTGCAAAAATGATGCATTTCCATCCCAAATTTGGATCCGGATAACTTGAAAAATATTGTTGGGTCAAAGTTCCTTGGAGATCTCCCCCACTTTCCAACTTTTGCTTAAATTTTGAGAAGAATGATACACACACACACAGAATCTCAGTGACAACTCAACAAGGACTATTTCCAGTATATTTTAAAACTTCATTATTACTGTACTGTTTTCATGTTTTCTAATAATTTCCTATATATTGTTTTCTGTGGACTATGCCTTTGTATTTGTTTCCCATCAACAAGGAAAGAAGTGAAGGCAAATTCTTGTTAGGATATGAGCAGCCTATACAAAAAAAAATTCCCTGTTGTTGACATGTGTGTGTATGTGCGTAAAATATCTCGTACAAACACACACACACAAAATAAGGATTTTAAGGAGATCTGCCATGCTAAAGGAGCTTTTTGAAATAGATACAGCAATTGGAAAGGCAACTCTCTCTTGAAGATAGCCACCATTTCTTAAAGTGATCCTACATGGGAGGACTTCAGCTGCCCTATTTCAAATCACATGAAATTATAACTTTGCAAGATTTTTCTCCCTATGGGCTCAACGACTATTTCTTAAAGACCACAGGCTGGAGGGGCATTTTCGACTCTCTGAAAGGGAATTTCTTTGTTCAGTTATGATGACATATTTGATCTCTCTCTCTTTCTCTCTCTCTCTTTTTCCCCTCAAAACATTCCTGGAAAATTTTTATAATTGGGACAACATCTATTAAATCGGCAGCTCTTTTCTCTTGCCTCCCCCGCTCCCCCTTGCTTCCCGATACTCTGCTCAGCATTGCAGATTTCTCTATCTTCCAGGCTCAGCAGTCTCTAGAAAACAGAGAAAATGTATTGATTCTGCATAAGTTACTCTTTTCTGGTAAAGGCACACGTGTATATAACTCATCCAGAGACCCTTTCTCTCCAAGTCTCTTACCTGAGACCTCCCCGGTTGTTTTGATATGACACTTGTTTTGGAATTAATCTCCTTCTCTGTTGACTATCCCAGTTTTAACAAGATGTTGGGATTTCTGGTGTCCTAATTGTCTGGTTAGAAAAAAAAATGCTCAAAGATCTGAACAAAATGGAAAAGCTTTCGGTAGTGGGCAAAGTCATCAGAGAAAAAGAAAAGGGCCTCTAATGGTTTAAAACTAGAAGGGCGCTTTAATTTCTCTCAATACCCAAGATATGTTGTGCGCCCCTATTAAAGCTCTTTTTGGCTTCTGTATTCCACTTTTCCTCAAACGTTTATTTCCTGAGCAGCAATGGCCCCCTTCATTTAAATTCCGCATTCAGTAAAATCTAGTATGAGTTTGTGGAGCCTTTCAAAGTAATGTTGCCATCATATCAAAATTCCTTTTGGTCCCCCTGAATCTCCTCTGATTTTTTGCCTCAAGAGCAGTCTCTCGTCACAATTTGGATGGTGACTTCAAAGCAAAGCCACTGAAAACAGTGAGACCAATTTTACAACTTTGAGAGGACTGTGGAACTTGCAAAACTCTTTGGCTGAAAACTATGTAAGGCAATGTCTGAGCAATAGTCCCCCAGGTAAGGGGGACAGTGAATCCATTCCGCGTTTTAGTCTGAACTGTCATAGACCTATCCAAGGTGTAGGTCCTTTTGTAGGGGCAGATAGAGTTCCACACGTTGGATAATTTCTTAAAAATTCAGACTAAATCCAAGAGGGGGCTATACCACCCTAGTGAAATGACGGTCGTTGACCACAACTGCTTTTTTGGCTTTCTTGGAAAGACCATTCTGTAGTTATGGTGCCACCAACCATAAAGCCATATCTCAGATGGTCTGAGATGCAACCTCTCATTATTAGCACTTGGCATCTGAGGTTACTACTCACATTTGCTTCATCACTTGATATAAGTGTCTCACTTTCTAGACCATAGGCTATAACAATATATTGGTACAACAGAACTCCATCTTTCCTTTTGGGCAAAAATGCTACCATCTTATCAGTTAACACAGGCAGTAAAAGACACACAAAAGTATTGAGGATGTTTAGATATATTTATGTTTTTATAACACATGCAAGCGCTTAAGTATGTAAAAATAATAATAAAGTGCACTTCATTTGCTTGTTACAAAGAAATGCTTTAAAAATGAACCTGCTCATGTAATGAGAAGCATCCAGTGCAAGATTAAGAAATAGAAAACATGAAAACAGGAAGATCTTAAGAACTGGTTTCCACATGCACATACCCAGATCTATCATCTGAGCCGAATGCATACACTGTGCCTCCTACAAAAGCAAGGGTTTGGAGCAGCTGCGGTAAAAGAACCCAGGAATCCTGTTTGCGGTGTTAGATTGAGAACAGCCTATTTTCATCTGCTAGTTTTCATTTGTGTCCGAGCATGCTTTTAACCAATTAGAAACACATCCCAATTTCCTGTGAATGATAAAAAAAAATTAGAACTAAAATAGAAAAGAATTGTAAATAAAATTATAACAGAAGAATCCATTTAGAAAAAAAAGAGATATTGTCCTTTGGACACAAAGCTAGAAGGGTCAGGCTTCTAATAAGGAAATTATACCCCATTTGCTCCCAGTCATGTGCCAGCTATCACAAATGGAGCCATCCTCTATCAGCAGTTATTGTGGCTGAAGTGAGCTTTCTCGTTCAAAGGCTCTGTAGTTCACAATTATGGACTGTAGGGTGGGGGCAGAGAAGAGGAGACCACTCTCAGTGGTGATGGGCTCTTTCTGCTCTGATCGTAACTTTCCCAGCTAGTTGCTCTTGCAAGAACATTGCTGGATGTTGCAAGCAATGGCAGCAAGTCAGGCAGCAATAAAAAGCACCTTAGACCACTCCAGAAAATGGAATCCTGAAGTTTTTGCTGGCTTTATCTGGAGTATAGAGTTATTGCCCATCCCAGCATGACAGGTATAGGTTACCCAATTGATAACTAATTGGTCTATCTTTTGATCTATCTATCTATCTATCTATCTATCTATCTATCTATCTATCTATCTATCTATCTAATTTTCTGACATGACACACGGCTTCTCTTCTTCATATTGATCACAACATTTTCAAAGCAGAGATGACTAGAATTGCTGAATCTTTGATAGGGCTAATTATGTGAAAGTAACATTTTGAGATATACTTTTTGGTATCATTGGATATGAAAGCGATGCTCTGCACAAACTCACAGGTTAATCCGTATGGAGAAAGCCATTCCATACATGCTTTGAGATCTCTTCATCTTGATCCTCGATTATGCATTCAAGGGTTGAGACCCTGGTTTGAATATGGGTTCCAGGGCTAAAAACTGGGCTGAAGTGATGCTTAGAAAACAACTTAACTCAAAATAAGTCTTTGGCTTTTTTTTCAAAATGTGGAGTATTTTCCTTTCTGGGAATAGCACGGCGATGGGGTTGCAAGGAGAAGGGAAGCAACGTTGCTTTGTTTTCCTGAAGCACTACATGGGACTGATTTGATTTATGCCATGGCGGGAGGTAAACAGTTAAGGTCTGGTAAATAAATGTGTGAGTTCTACAACTCAGCTGTTTTGAAGGATGCAAAAGAGGAAAGCTATACTTTTCAAGATCCAACTTTTTGTATATATATAAAAAATAGAAAGTTATGGTGGAGTCCTCATTTTGTTTCCCTGTCACACCCACCCACCCTCGGAATCCTTTCTAAATACATACTTGTAAAATCTCCCTTGCACTCCAGAGGGTAATTTGCAGAAATTCATCCCATTTCATGCCATCAAAAGGAAGATTTTGATGACGGCTGAAGCACGGGGCGGGAGCGGTGGTGGTTTGGGGGGGGAAGGCTGTTCACAGAGCTCAGGGGAGGGTCACAAGGCCGAAGCTTGTGAAGAGGGTGGGGGCACCGTGGGTGCCGTTGAGGGGAGGGTTTCTGGAGGATGCAAGGTGAAGGGCAGGACCCTTCTTGCTATGCACGGCCCACAGTGATGTGGCATCATCACAGAGCCAAAGACGAAGAGGCGGGTTCTGCAACTCTATAGCTATAGCAATGACCAGAAAGCAAAGCCAGTCTACAGTCTGAGAGGAGAGTTGGATGCTCCGGCTAATTCTTTCCAACCCTAAGCATAACATCCCCCTTTCTCTCTCTCTCTCAATCTCCCCACTGAAGTCGGAATACAGAATTTAGGGTTTAACTCAGAATGCCTGACACAGCTTTATGACTAAACCGTCATCACTTATTTTAGTTTGGGAGACAGCAGGACTGCGTGGACGTATTTAGTTGCGCAAGCCGACATGACGAAACAGCTAAATCTAGAACATATTATAAATATAACTCTTTTTTTAAAAAAAAAGAATCAACAGGAAAATAGCATGACATGCTGAGAGGTATGTGTGATTCCTTAAAGCTGAATTGATGCAAAATGGTTTGATGGGAGCAAATATTAGGAACTCTGATATATTTTAAAGTCATTGCACCTTAAAAAAAAAAAAAACAAGGGAGAAAGATCACACTTACAGAATGTTTTTTTAAAAGAAAATCACAAAACTGCGAGAAACCAAGTGCACCAGTTCCAAAGCCCTCTTCTGCTATTAAACACACACACAAAAACAAGTTTTTAAATTTTTTTAAAATTTTTAAACAGCTGTAACTTTTTTTTTTTAAAGGATCTGAATATGTTTTACACATGCTTTTATCCTTGCAGTTCTATGGGCTGCAGCCCTATTGATCTTCGCATTTCAAAACCTGGATGTTTGAGGAGGTTTTGATAGTTTCCTAGATAATGGAACAGTTCCTTATGACAAATGCAATAAGAAATATACATTTCCTCAGTCCATCGCTGAAGACAACTCTATTAGAATCTAAGCTGATCTGTTTTGTGCTCCACAACACATGCAAAAAGAAACCTGTACTTATAAATGTGAAAAGCCCGCCTTTAATTTTTGGTTTTGAAATATTTATCATGTGGAATGAAAGCAAGGGGACCCTGTTATTTCGAACAAGCCTAATCTATGTTCCATGTAGTATTGCTTTAATTTTGAGCAGCAAGAGTGAAAATTATTAACTTCAAAGCCTCGGAGCTGCAAAGGTTCTTTGATCTCAAATTCCATCAAATTGCAGGTCAGCTCGAGAAAGGTGCTGTCCAATTCCATTACATTTTCAAAAAGAACCAAGAAGGCCTCTGCAGGTTTTTATAAACCAACCCAGGGAATTTCAACCTCTCTTTCCTCCGCACACCTTCTAGGAAGTGCATGGTGTTGATACAAAGGTTGAATTACTCTGGTAATTTCAGGGCTCCCATGATGAGGGATAAAGATTTCCTTAATTTTACAAGTTGTTTCCTTCCAGGGCTGCATTTTTATGATATGGGAAAATCTAATATATATATATATATATATTTCTTAACAACTCTCAGAGTGATGCACAATTCATTATACTTTTAAAAAAAACCCTACAAAGGTCTTCCTTCATTTCTCTTCCAAACAAGAAGCAAGGGCTAGTGGCGGGGAGGGGAGAAAGAAATAGAAAATTCAAATGCTAGAAGCATTAGTCTTTCATTTTAAGAGACAAAGGGCCTTCACATTTCTCTCGTTATGGATGGCATCAGAGAGTGGGAGGTCTGTATTGTGAACTGTGTCAATGCAGAGAAGAAATTAAACTGGAGTAAATTGCAAAGGGGGGCCCCTTTTGTCTCCAACTTGGAAGGGGGAAAGTGTGCACGCGGGGTGTGCATTTGATCTTGACTCAAAGGAGTCCTTCCTGCAGCTTTGCCTGCACAAGACAGATGGCAGTGTAACCAAACAAGTTCACCAAGCTGCATTCTCTCCCTCTGGGTCTAAACTCCTATTATCCACTTGTAAATTAACCTGTCAATTTATCAATCAACACCATCTTGATTCTCCCCCTGTTCCACTGCCCAGCATTGCAAGCGAATTTGCCTCGTAAATAACTGGGAGCTGCATGTTTGTTAGTCTTGTGAATGAGTTTATTATCACATTGATGACGGCTATGAATCACAAATGCTGCCCATTGCCTGATAAGCCAAGGAAGGGAGGGTGAGGGATGGGGGGGCCTGCGAACATATTAGTTGAAACTATTTGGAAGATAAAAGATGGAGGACCTGTGATAGTATTTTTAAAAAAAAAAGAAAAAGAAAAAAATCTACCATGCAGAAAAAGAAAGTCTCTTTTTTTTTTCCATTTTAAAAATGTGAGTTAAGACAACTTCTCTGCATCAAGGTAAATGAACAGTGCACCAAACACAAAGTAGGGAAAAGATATTAAGATTTTTTTCCCCCTAGACATTACTGAGATATCGGAGCATATTTCTACCAAATCTGAAATGAACATGAGATTGCATTTAACTACATTTTTCCCTTGCCAAACTTCAGAAGCACGGTGGGCTTTCTGCTAATGCAACAAGTACTTGGTTGCTATTGTCGTTGTTCATTTATTCTTCCTTTTAAAACACAGACAGACACTTTCCCAGTTCTGCAAATCATTTTGAAAAGTAATACCTTCAAAACAACTTGGTAAATTACCAAAAAAAAAAAAAAATTGCTAAAAGAATTTCCAGGCTAGTTTTTCAAGAATAACTTTTCCATAAAGTATTTGAGAATATTAATGTTTCAGAGCAGTTGTGGCTTGATAGCTTAACATTTCTTAGAATTTCACCCAATTAGCAAAGTTCTTTAGATGGGTTTAAGTTAATTCTCAGTCTAGAAAACCGAAACACATTGCAGCAATTTAACGAATAATCTGTTGAAATATATTGATTGGTAACATTATTTGAAAGGCTGCGACTATATAAGGCTTTCTCTTTTCTTTTTGCTCCTCAGGAATTAAAAGTCTTATCAGTTCTTTGTAAGACAGAAGCAAAAGGACTCATAATGTTTTCTTAATTATAACAAACATGAAACATCTGCCTTAAATTATGGGCATTATAAGCCTCTTTATAACCTGTTTGAGGTTTCCCAGTTTTCACTGTATCCAATATAAATGCTTTTGATTTGCAATGTAATATATGTAATCACATGAATATATAGTTTATGGCAAATTCAAAAATCTCATTCTGCTGTAATAGAAGTTCTCTATGAGATGGATAAAACATTGCAAATTGTACATAAATTTGTGTGCATTACATTTCTTAGATTTAAAATACAGAAACAAGTTGAAGGTTTTTGTCTCTTTGACAAGCGCATGTCATGAAGACGTAAAGGGTATAAACTTCAAATTCTATTCCAGAACATTAAACTGAGTTCCATGAACTGCTTCTAGCTATTTTTTTTTCTTTTACAAATGTTAGACATTTCCTAAAGAGTGATGCGCTTTCGGTAATTTTGATCAAACAATACTCTTCAAGCTATCAAAAGTAATAAGGAGGTTTTATTGTCATGTTATTAAAACAAAGAGTTAACAAAGACTTCTGAAAACTTTTTTTTCCCTACTATATACAGGTTTTTTTACCATCCAGTATTTTTTTTTTGCCTGCTGGATAAAAAGAATGTGTGTTTCTGATATCTGTGCTCATTGGGAATAAGGTTCTGAGAGGTTTCTTAAACAAAAAAAAAATTTTCAAATTGTTGACACATTTTTCAATTAATCATTTTTTGGGAGTTCATATTCCTTTATTTTATTTTATTTTTATTTTTTTTTTTGCAACCAACTTTACCTTAAATTCCAACAAATCCAACCTGGAGTCCCAAGAACTTTGGAATATGGTGTGTCCTCATAATTAGGCAATGCAATGGATTTTTTTTAACGGTTTCTACAGAGTTTTGCCTCTATGTCCTGCTCTATCTGGACTATTTTCTGTTCAGACTAGCCGTTCAAGCAACAACTACAGGAGCAGGTATAGGATTTGTCATGTTGCAGAATCTCTAGCACAATTAAGGTAGCAGAACAGGATTACGCTGGACATTGTTATGTTCCATATATCATTGGTGGAAAAGTAATGGAAAATGAAATTATTTGTTAGAATGCAATTTAGGGGACCTGATAGGTTGTCCATTTTATTCAATTTATAATTAAGATAGTGTTTAAATTTGAAATGAATTCTATATATGCATGTTCAATAGGGTAGAGCCCAACAATACGAGTGAATTCACATCTCATTTTATCATAAATTGTGTAATAAGCGATAAGGTAAAAACCAGGGCGACTATCCTTCCAGCAAAAATGAAAAGAGAGCGACCTCAATTGCCCTAATTCATTCTGCTTTTTCTTTCTGGGTTTTTTTTTTAAAGGTCTCTTCATTTTCCCTCTGTTCACATTATTAGCTTACACATGAGTGCATTATTAGCAAGTAACAAAGCCAAATGGGCCGACATGGAAGGAGTTGGAGATAGGGTCCCCCACTACGGCTGAAAGGTATTCGAGTTTCGTTTGTTGGGAGTTGCCAAAAAAAAAATAATAGTTTTATTGCCAATGAAGGACAATGACTTCTCTCTTTCAACATGCTTGGTGGTTGGTCTTTTGAGGGGAAAGAAAAAAAAATACTCTGTGGTGGGATAAACATCTGGTAATTTGTGTTCCTGAGCTTAGCCAGGGTCTTAACGATGTAAGCAGATTATTCCTTTAAAAAAAAAAATGAAAGAAAGAGAAAGCACCAAAAAATTTGGATGACTCACTGAACTATTTAAAGTTACTAACTGATGAATTTGAATGCTTCAGAACTCTTTCTTCCCTCCCTCGAGCTCTTTAAAGTTGGTCTTTGGTGAAAAAGAGTTCTATTTCTTGAGAGCGGGTTCCAAACATCTTCTGATCCATGCCCACGTTGCTGGTAATCTCCCCATTTCCCTTTCTACGCAAATAAACAGATCCTATCCTAATAGCAGAGAAAATGACCAGGGTGGGAGGGAAGACACACCTTTCCCCTTCCTCCCACCCCTGGTCCTTTTCTCGGACATTAGAGTATGATTGTAGCCACTAATATTTCACAGATGAAACCACAAATGCTTCTGACTGTAATTGCAACACCCATATTTCACCCTAAGGATCCCTGTCTCAGAGCTGTTGGACCCCTTCCTAGAAGTAAAGGCAAATAGTTACACAAAAGTAAAGGCACACAAAATTAAATGTGCTTCCTCAAGGGCAGGCACATCTGCACAAAGTTTATTCAGCTTCATCCTATTTTTGCACAGATTTTGCAGCAGGAGAGTGTACTCTGTTAGCTCAAGAATCCTTAAGAGAGAGATAGGCCATTCCCACACTAGACTGTTATAGTGCTATTATTCTACTTTTGACACCCTATGGAATCCTGGGGTTTACAGTAATTCTCAGCCAGAGAGCTCTTGGGCCTCAGTAAACTACAAACCCCAGAATTCCACAGAATGTTGAAAGTGGAATAAGAGCACTGTAACAGTGTAGGATGGAAATGGCCACATGTGTCCTGTCGTCTTGCATCTTGCTTGCATCTGAAGAAAAAGCCTAGAGTCTGTAAAAGTATATGATAACAACAAATGAATGATGCCTTAAAGACACCACAAGTTTTCTTCTTTTTATACTGCAGCAAACTTACTTAGACGGCTGGCCCAAGAGAATTCGCTACCTGAGGCAAAGGGCAAGCTGGTGCCTGACTCTCATTCCATACAAGGCTGGTCAGGAGGTTGTCATTTGCCATCAAGTCAACTTTGATTTTTGGGGACCCTATGAATGACACATCTCAATGACCCCTGACATCAGCTAGGGTCTTGCAAATTCAGTGCCATGGTCCATAACTGAATCAGTCATCCTGTAGCGTGGTCTTTCCTCCCGTCCTTTTTTTCTTACTGCTTTTCATTTCACTGAGGACTATGATGTTTTCCAAGTCATCTCAAGATATGTCCAAGGTAGGACAGCTTCAATGTGATCATCTTGGTTTCTAGACTGGTTGGACCAGCATCTAAATGTTTCAACGTTAGTAATGGGAGAAAATTCTCTACATCTTGAATGCAGCAGTGCCCATAATACAGCATCACGGACTCTCTTCCTATATCTTGCTGCCACCTGTCAGCATCTGCTGCCTGAAGCAAGTGATTCCTTCTATTTAATAGTTGGCTCAGCTTTGAACAAGGCTACCTCTGAATGTTGTCCTTTCAACAGTTCAAAAAAACCCCAAACAGCAGTGTACTAAATGTGCCAGTTGTGTGCTATGCAAAATCTTAACCTTCATGCACATGCATTTATGTCTGTACATCCTGCATACGTGATATATCAGATCCACATTTATCTCTTATTTTATCCATGTAATGTGTAGGTATTTTTAATATGCCACCTATTCACCACGATCACTAATGCAATGTGCAACAATTCAGATACAAATAATGTATAAAAAACCACCCAAGCACATTTGAAGATTGAAACAGGAGTTATATTACTTCTCACAGTTTTGAAGGCAAGATGAAAAAGATTTGACTTGACTCCTTTTGACAAAGCCAGTGGAATGAGGACCAATCTTAGTTGGGAAGGGAGAGCATCTTACAGTTTTGGAAGGAGCAAAGCATTTTCATGTATGGTTTACAAACAAGTCTCAGGAAATCATGGTGCCCTCAAAGGAGCATCTTGGTGCAGGTTCATAATGGAGTTTATAGTCCCTCAGGCTAACTGGGTGCTAAGACCTCTGCAGCTTTGTAAGTTTAATTCAATGGCTTAAAAACATCCTGGAAACAAGATCTTTGAGTAAAGGGACAATTTGGCCAGGATGTTATGCAATGATTAATGGCCCAACTCTCCTCATATTAGGGTACAGCAGAGGTGGGCAAAGTCTGACCTCTGAAACCCTTCAGAAGCCCCCAGATCCTCTCATTTAGGGGATTTTTTCAGCCAATTTTCAAACCATTTTTTTGTTTTTTGCCCCACATCAAACCAAATCTGCCCAAACTGAAGCAATTTGCTTCTCCTAAGTAACTCCAAACCTCCTCCAAACCCAGAAAAAAAATGGTGGAAAATCAGCCAAAATGGTGGCCAGAAGCTTGGTATGGCAGAGTATGTTCATAGAATCATAGAATCATAGAATCATAGAAATTCAGAGTTGGAAGAGACCACACAGGCCATCCAGTCCAACCCCCTGCCATGCAGGAACACCCTCAAATCAATCCCGACAGATGACCATCAAGCCTCTGCTTAAAAACCTCCAAGGAAGGAGACTCCACTACACTCCGAGGCAGCAGTTTCCACTGCCGGACAGCCCTGACTGTCAGGAAGTTCTTCCTGAGGTTCAGGTGGAATCTCCTTTCCTGCAGCTTGAATCCATTGCTCCTTGTCCTGGTCTCTGGAGCAGCAGAAAACAAGCCCTCTCCTTCCTCTACATGGCATCCCTTCAAATATTTAAACATGGCTATCATGTCCCCTCTTAACCTCCTCTTCTGCAGACTAAACATGTTGGTATGATGTGGGTGAGGGCACAGGGAGGAAAAATGACCCATGCCCCCTGTGCAGTTGCCCACCCCTGGGCTGGAAAGGATTTTTTTTGGTGGGGGACTGAACAACAGTCTGACTCATATAAGGCTCTTAAATCAAAGTTAGATTGTTTTCAACAGGGAACAGGGACTGAAGACTGAAGTTGAGAGCATTTGAAGTGTCTTTCTTCCACCCAGACAGAAATACTTGAAAGCAAACCACATCAGTATTTTTTTCCCCTGATAGCGACTACTTGGGGAAAACATCCTGCATAAATTCAGAATTGCTCTTGCTGACCTACTGCCTTCTTTTAATCACTTTGTTTGTTTGTTTAAGGACCAAAACGGTGTGACTGAAATATCCCCTAAGCATCATTGTTCTAACTGTTCGAGAACACAAGCATTTTCTTGCAGCAATACAGGCTTACGAAATAATTGAAATAAAAGTTGTCCTCTTAAAGATGGAGCAGAATGCGCTTCTCTTGAAGCAAAGAACCTCCATCATGTATGCTAAAAACAGTTGTTTTGACTGTATTAATCAGGATTGAGTGGTAATAGCCAGGACTTTATTAAAAGCTCAAGACTTTCAGGAAAAAAAAATGTGGGGAAGGTCTCTTACAGTGGTGAGGACAAACTGAAAAAATGAACAAAAAAAATAAAATAAAATAAGGACTGAGCAGGTTCATTGATTACAGAATGCTAAGTTTCTTTGGTGGGGCAAGTCACATACTCTCAGCCTCAGACGAAGGCAATGGCAAATGTCCTCTGAACAAATATTGCTGAGATACCCCACCATAGATTTACCTTAAGGTCACCATAAGTCAGAAACGAGCTGTAGACACACAGCAGCAACAATCTGCACACCCCAAACTGCCATAGGAAGTCATATAAAATGGAGTCATAGTGCTCTAACTGTATAGTGTGAAAAGACCATCAGTTTAATGAATCCCAAGCAAGTCGCTGTGTCCGTCTGTCATAGAAAATAACATCCTCCTGCTAACTTTAAAGATGTGTGCATTTATTATGGCAAGCTCTTTAGCGAAAGAAGACTACATGCAGTTAATAGTTGAATAAACCAGACAGAATAAATACATTTTGTATTACCGGTATACATAAAAATCAAATGGGTCCAACCCAGATTAAAAACTACTGTTGGGTGAAGTCTTACTTACATTATTGGAAGTGCCACCAAATTTTGCCCAAGATAAATTGAGTGAGAGGATTTTGACATGCCATAGTAAGAAATGGTACAATGGATAACTTTAGAATTCCGGCAATGTATCAGAATGGGCCCCACAGATAACAGAATGAGGAGAGTCCAGAAATGCAAAAAAAGAAAAAAGAAAAAAGAGTAGTTTTCATCTCTGCCAGAGGTTGGTCTTTTGTAAAACAAATGGGTCCTCATTGCCCATTTAAGAACAAGCCATTGCAAAACACTTTCCAGTACAACAGGAATAGCTTCTAACACTAGGGCCATTTCCGCACTAGCCTGTTATAGCGCGATGATTTCACTTTCAACATCCTCTGGAATCCTGGGGTTTGCAGTTTTGGGAGGGGCCACTTGGCCCCTCCCGAAACTGCAAACCCCAGGATTCCAGAGGATGTTGAAAGTGGAATCATCGCGCTACAACAGGCTAGTGCTGAAATGGCCATTGAGAGCTTGATAAGTCATCTTTTATGTAAATTCCATTTATCCAGTGGGTCTAGGTGGGACTAACCATTGGATTTAGACCTAAAATTTTATGACTGCATACAGGACTAGAATAATCATGTGCAAGCCTGTAGTTTGAAAAACAGGCCGTAGTAAATGTTCTAACTTTTGCCATAAGAAAGCGATCATGAACATGGGATCGTGAACATGGGACCTCCACAAAGATCTCAAGGTTTAGGCAGGCTCATACAGGGCAACGTGGTCCTTCAGTGCTTTGAAGAGGACACAGCAGAGTGCTGAAACCCTTGAATAAAGCACTTTGAGTAAGGATAGATTTGCTGCAGATCTGACTTGTTGGTTTCTAATAACCATTGAAGCTGGACACTCAATGGAAGTAGCACATACGCTCTGCCACCAGGATGGCTTGGCAATGTTAGGGAAGTCCCTGTGGACACAGGAAGCATGCAGAGATTTTCTGCAATAGGGTTGTGCAACTACTTTGGCCAAAACCTGAAAAAGAGAGCAAATCAGAGTGTTTCTGATTGCTTTCATCCAGTTTGGTATTGGAGTAGAATACTTTAGGAATGATCAGGCACTCATACATTTAAAAAAAATGTGTGAAAGAGTCAGACAGCATCTACGTAATATGGACATATAAGGAAATTGACAAGGTGATGTGGGGTAGGAGGGAAGCTGTTCTTTCTCCATTGACAGTTTTGTGGTACAATAAATGCTTATGGAGAGGGATTATGTGAGATCATTGATATTCTATAATCAATTATCTCCTTTGGCATCTGTCTGTTCCCTCTTAGTTAAAGATCCTGGAAGAACTGTGGTGAGGAATAGGTAGTTTGTTATCTGATATGGTCTCTTCAGTCTCTTATATTGTCTTCTGCTTCTTAATTTGGTCTGTTTAACAACTCTGTGTTTCAGATAGCAAAACTTATTATTTACCCCTTGCTTCAGTGCTGAAGCTGAATTTGGGCCCCATGCACAGCCCCATTTTGCAACCCCCCTTCCAAGATTCTCTGTAATGTATAGGACATCCCTCCAACAGCAGTTCCTGCCCATCATCACAATGGTAAGCATTTTACTAGTTTGGAAATAATTTCAAGTGAATGTCTATCAGGAGCTTACTAATAATGTTAGGCTTTCTCACCCTGGACAAGGAAGAATGACAGTATTACAAATCTTTTTATACAATGCAAATCCTGGGTTGCAGTGGTAGAAATTTATACCCTGATTCTTCACTGTGTAGCTTGAAGAACATTCCTTCTTCTCCTCTTCCTCCTCCACCACCTCCACAACTACTTATCACAGCTGATAAATGTAAAAGCTCTGAGGCATATAGCAGGAGTTTCTCCTTTTTCTTCAGACTGCAGCAACCTCCATTCTCTGAAGTCAGGATGGAGGGAAGATAAGAATCTTCTGAAGTTGAAGACTGCAATAATGTGGACTTTAAAAAAAGCTAGTATATATACACGGAATCAAAGATGGAGAGACTTCTGGTGCCCTTTTTCCCATCTGTAAGGAAGAACGTCTCCTTTGAAGACTATGAGCAACCTGTTCCATCCATCATTTTGAAGTGTTGTGGCAAAATATTGGCTGGAATTTCTCATGCAAGCTAACTGGACATTTTGTTCAATGAAGGACATCCACATTCAGTTCAAGGTTGTGGAAGCAGAGTTGCCAGTGGTGTATAGGTGCACTCTTTACACACATGCAAACTGTACATTGCACATGGATGTGTGTACAAATTTTGGTAACATCAGCATCGCCATTCAACACAAAGTAACTCCATACAAGGAGATCTATGCTACACAGCTATGATGTTTGATCTTGGCCACTGTCCTTAGCTTAGCTTAACTCTGGAGATTTTCATTACTGGACAACCCCAGTAAAGGTGCTATCATTACCCTAATCCACCAGAAGAGGGTCTAAACATAAGCTAAGATCCTGTTCGTTAGTCTCATCTAATTAATTGGTGAATGGTGAGTCAACAGGTTTTGGTAGGTATTATTGATTCTATGAGTCTACTCTAGTCAGGACCAAAAATAGGTACAGTACACATTTAGGTAGAAATTCTCATTTAAATGTTCATTAAGATTGGCGAATGAGTAACTCTCACTTTTAGTTTCTCTCAATTTCTTATTCCATCTCCTTAAGTTCATTCTGTAATGTTTCCAGGTGAGTCTGTGATTTATTTATTTTTTAAAAAATTAAATGTCAGCAGGAAAAAAGTGTATACTGTAGTGTTCATTTTGCTAATATGCACTTCTTCAACTGTTTTAAAACTGGATGATAGCACTGTTTTCAGACTGCTTTTAGGAGTTTTTAAAGAGCATTTTACTGATTTTTAAAAGATGTTTTTATCTTTGCATTTTTTTTTAATTGGTTTTTATTTGTTCATCACGCTGAGAGCCCTTATGGGCTGGGAGGTGATACAGAAGTACAGAAGAAGAAGAAGAAGAAGAAGAAGAAGAAGAAGAAGAAGAAGAAGAAGAAGAAGAAGAAGAGAGAAAAAATGTCTCAAACATTTTTATCTACTGCAATTGGTACTTTGTCATTTAACTGCAATTATATATTTTAATATTCAAATTTTCTGACAGAGGAATTTATTTATTTTTGTTTGTTTGGGGTTTTTTTAGAACTACAGAATTTGAAGAATCATGAACACTGAAGGGTGCACTGATTTAGTAACTTCAGAGGCTGGTCTATGACCATAATGATGTTGTATATATGATCTGGGAACTTACAGAAATTCCAACTGAGTGGGATTCTTCCCCTTTGATTATTCAGATACATTCTTGAATACATGTTTTCAGAGGAATCTGTTTTTAAGATCATAGATTGGTTTACAAATTTAGTAAAACCTGCAAAACAGACATGAAATAAATTTTAGATTTTCTTTTTACGATTTTATATCCTTGTGATGTTTTCAACTGTTTTAAATGTTTTAATGTGTTTAATGCGTTTAATGTGCATTTATTGTTGGAAGCCGCCTTGGGTCCTAATTCCAGGAGAGAGGCAACCTACAAATATAATGAATGAATAAATAAATAGAGCTTTGACCAGTCTTAGACAAATCATGGTTTCAAAACATAAAGCAGCCCCTACACACGAGAGAAATGGCCTGTATCTAACACATTGGTGATCTCTCCCTGTTTGTGGTTGTGACTCCAGGTAGATATCAGTGTCTTGATACAGAACTAGGTTCAGTTCCAAGACCTTCTCAAGAGTTCTTCCATTGCTGAACACTGACACATGTTTCTGCTACATCGTAAGCTTTATTGATGGTAAATGATGTATAGTGTCAAGGAGCATTCCAGCACTTTTGCTGATGGGGCCAAGCACCCATTGAAGCCATTCCTAGAACTGGGCCACCAAACAAATTCTACCCAGACTTATCATTTTGGTCATCGATCATATCAAATCCCCACTGCTGGATGTACAGGGTCAGGGAGCACTCCATCTCATGCTGAGACCAATGGAAGATAGATTCCCAGGTTTTATATAGTGTATAAGCAAACAAAGAAACCCAAAGTGTGCAAGACTGACCAAACTCCCCCTACAATAGCAATGAGAAATGTGCAAGCAACAGAGGACAATTCACTCCACCATTAGGGCTCCACCTTCATATCTTTTTGCATCCTCAAACTACAAAGCAAATGGAAAAAATATCCAACAAGAGTGGTAATACAAGTTACCTTCTTCATGCCATTGGACATCTGTTAACTTTTGGGTATGGTGATAACCAGAACTGCAAAGCCCATCTGCCTTGGGTTCACTACAATCAGAAAAGTTAACTTTTGGATGCCAATGGCAAGAATTCCTCAGCCAGCCATCCTCCAGATACATAGAAGGCAGCAAGATAATCAACCCAATTCTGTGGTACAGGCACATGTAACAGCGTCTTGGGAATGGTAGTTGAAGAGAGAAGAGTGAAGTTCCCCAAGAAGAAATTCTAACAACTCCACCAAGCTACAAATCCCAGAATTCCTTAGAAGAGTGCTGGGGCTATTAAAGTGGTATGAACTTTATGTAACAGTGTGATGAAGAGATATACAGTATAGAACAGATATTGTGTTTTCAACTTAATAGTATATGCAGATAATTTCTTTTTTCCACCTCTTTGTATCTCCTTTTTTCTTTCTGTTGTCAGACTTCAGGCTGCAAATGTTTTGGGGCAAGTGCCACAGGAAGCTATACACATCACTGGTGTTGTGTTACGAGTGGTCCTTGTAATAAATTATAAGGAATCAAATATCCATCTTAGCAAAAGTTTAATCACAATTGGACTATGTGCTTGATATCAGTACAAATTTATATCCAACTTCTTTTAGAAGGGTACAAATTATGTCAATTGCTGATCAGGGCCTAAACTCAATTGCAAATCTCAAATGGAGTAGAATCAAAGGGACTTATGTGAGTATTTATACACCATTCCAGCAGTTCATCCAGTGGGTCTCATCCAGTTTGGATTAACAACTATATTTAGGCCAATAAACTGAAAAATTGGATGGGGGTAGTCCTGGAATTATGTGACAAGAGAGAAAAAAAAATTCTTAGGAACTCATCACCCGGTATTATTTTCTTCTTCCTCATTGTTTCCATCCAAAGGGAAAAGTGTATTGTTTCTGCCATTCTTTTGCTGTGAGAATGTGAGATTTACCAGTGCCTTCAAGGAGCCTATCTCCTCTCTTTGCATCTGGTATCTGTCTCTCTCCAGTCTTTCTTACATCTCTTTGTGTACATGTTGGGTCATGCATGCATGTGCTTCTGAAAGAATGTAAGGAAAATGGCATGTTACAACAACAACAACAACTTGGGGAGGGAGGTAAAGGCAAGGGTGACTTGCTAATAATAGGCTAGCCAGTGATATATATATATATCTCCCCCACTCCATGTGATTTTAAAATAAATAAATAAAATGCTATGTTGGCCCTGGAAGGAGGGCTCTTTCCTTTCCCACATAGTTTTGGTACTCGCCATAGAGCCGCCTGACACAATGGGCTTCTTTCGCTTCTTCTCTTTCTCCCTTCTTCTTTTAAAGAGCAAGCTCTGAAGCAATTGGCAATTAAACGGTTTGAAGGGGGTTCTTCTAGGCCAGTGAGAAAAGCTTCAGGTGTGAAACGCTTGTTTTCAAGAGCCCTAAGCAAAATGTATGGTCGCTTTCAGGGCCTCCCTTGTCCTTCTGAAGGAAGGGGGAAAAAAGAGCGGGGAGCAAGGACACTCAAGAGCAATTTACTATTCAGCATCTGAATACTGTGTGCCTTTTCCTCTCCCTCTTTTTCCCCCCTCTCCCTACACCCGCAACTACCTCCCCCCCCCTTGTCCTCCTGTGGTTGGTAAGGAAGGCAGACGGGAGGGTGGGGGGGTGGGTTGCAAACAGCTTTGGGTACAATGGCAGATCAAGAGAGAGACAGGGAAAATTAGGCAAGGAGAGAATGAGTGGCTGAATGGAGCAAGAGCGGCTTGATTGTTAATTGTGGGTAAATGTGTTGGGAGACTCAAAAGGGTTTACAGGATACTTTAAAGCTACACCCAAGCAACAAGGAGTGGGAGAGAAGGGGTGGGCATGAAGCTGGGGTGGGGGGAGCTGGAGGACTGCAAGGGAGGGAGGAAGGAGGGGTGGGGAATGAGGGAGAAAGAGATTTTCCTGACCCGTCTGAGTTGCACAGCCCCTGGACTACTTCACAACTGAATGGAGGGCCATTCAAAACAGAGGCGAATCCATTCCACGGCCAACATTTAGTTTCCCTGCCATGAAACCCCTGCGATGAGAGATTCGACTCAATGATGGCAATCAAGGTGGCCAATTCAGCATGTGCCATGCACACAGACTGAGATAGATAGATAGATAGATAGATAGATAGATAGATAGATAGATAGATAGATAGATAAGGTAGACTATATCTTTGTGTGCAACTATATGCATAGATAGACAAGCCGATATAGATAGACAGATGTGTGTGTATGTTTGTGTGTGACTGTATGAGTAGATAAATATTGTCCAGAGAAAGAGGAAGACAGGGACAGAGAGATACCTACAGACAGTGCGCCCTCTTCTGGCGCGACTTCCACAGGCATGAATGAGACATGCACAAAGTGTCATATCCCATTATAGTCAATGAATGCAACCGGCATGCAATGTTGTGTCTATTGACTACAATCGGAGACAAAGCTTGTGTTTTTTGTTTTACCCAGGGATTTCTAGAATGGAACCCCTGCATATACAGTGAGCACATGGTAGATAGAGTGATGTGTGTGTATGTGTAAGAGAGAAAGAGAGAGGGACAGAGGGAGGGAAGGAGGGAGGGAGGGAGTTTCTAATAAATAGGAATGCCAGGTTCAAAACCTGAACCTTTAATGGGCACTTGAACCTTAATGGTTCTTTAGAAGAGGGACTTTTAGCCCCCTCAGTGAAATTTGTTTGTCATATAACCAAGTCACAACTAATAACTGCAGAAATTCTACACAACCATTGACAATATAGGAATGCTCCAGTTTTCATTCTGGCAGCCCCAGTAATATTTGTGTACACACATATACACAGAGAGAGAGAGAGAGAAATTGTGCCTATCACCTGCATATCTAGTGAGATATAGATAGATAGATAGATAGATAGATAGATAGATAGATAGATAGATGTAGACATATCTAGTCATACAGACACATGGGGCCTTTTGAAAGAAGTGCGAAAAAGAGAGAAAATGTGGATTCTATTCCAGAATGAAATATATGTGTTCTCAGGCTCACACAAGGGTAAAGGAAACTTCAAACAAGGCAAAAGGAACAATATCCTTCATGAAGGACTGCTTCATGTCACTTTCCCTACTCTGACCTTTTCTTCTAACATATTGATTTTCTTTTCTCCCTAACACAGACACAGCCTTGCTTGGTAAGGGCATAAACGCACGTGCACACACACACACACACACACACACACATCTTTGAGCTGCTGCTTACATATCACTATTGTCCACGTATTCTTTAAAGGTGAAGGATTTGCTTTTCAGAAGATGACGATTGGACTGACAATATGATTACCCCAGCCCTGCCGACGTTTCATCTTTTTTAAATGGAGAATGCCTGAGAAGATCCTGGGAGAGGCGTGGGGGTGGTGTGGAGGAAGGGGAAGCCATCATTTTTGTTGCCTTTGCAAATGTGCTCGAAAAGCAGAGCTAAATGATCTTTGAGCATTGAGATCCTTATGGAGAAGTGTTGGAGAGGCAGCAGGGACAGAAAACAAGATGGGCTCTGCAAATGTCTTGCTGTTTACATCCCAATGTACAGACACATTCCTTAGGATGTTTGAGAGTCTCTTTTTTGGGTCCAAACTGCAAAAGGAACTCACATGGGATTTGAACCATGATGTCTCAACATTCTAGTTTAACAAACTCCAGAAGTTCTAATTCAAAACACAAACCACTACACCATGACCATTTCTGCACTAGACTGTTAATAGCGCTATGATTCCACTTTCAACATCCTACGGAATCCTGGGGTTTGCAGTTTCGGGAGGGGCCGGCAGACCCCTCCCGAAACTGCAAACCCCAGGATTCCGTAGGATGTTGAAAATGGAATCATAGTGCTATTAACAGTCTAGTGCGGAAATGGCCCATGCTGGATCTATGCTACAGAAGTATAGTTCTGTTATTCCACTTTAACTGACATGGTTTCATTCCATGGAATCTTGGGGTATATAGTTTGTGGTGGCACTGGAGCATTCTGGTTTAGAATTCTAAAATCCGTCTCCCTGAACTGCAAATCCCAGGAATCCATAGGACAGAACTATGGCAGTTAAAGAGCGAGAATCATAGAATCCTAGAGTTGGAAGAGACCACAGGGCCCATCGAGTCCAACCCCCTGCTATGCAGGAGCACCCATCAAAGGATTCCCAACAGACGGCCATCCAGCCTCTGCTTAAAAACCTCCAAAGAAGGAGACTCTACCACACTCCCTTGAGGCAGCATATTCCACTTTCAGACAGCTCTGAGCATCAGGAAGTTCTTCCTGAGGTTCAAGTGGAATTTCCTTTCCTGCAGCTTGAATCCATTGCTTCTTGTCCTAGTCTCTGGAGGAGCAGAGAACAAGCCTGCTCCATCCTCAACATGACATCCCTATAGCACTATCATTTAGTAGTTTGGATGGCCCCGTGGTCCTTACCCTCTAGACAAAGATAGGAAGGAAAATGTAATTTTTCTCTCAGAATCTGCACCTATCAGGTAATCTAAAGAGATTTTGTAGTGACCCATATTGGTTTTGTTGTTCCTTACTTTTTCCTCCAAAGCCAGGACTTCCCATTTTCCCATTTTTTTTTAAAAGAGTGGACCCTTACAAATAAATAAAAGCAACACCAAAGGACTAAACAAGCCTACTTGCAGAAATGCATATGCATATTGTAAATGAGTCCTCATATAAATGAGGACTCCAGTGCCCAAACCTGCCAAAGATCTTTCCATGATCTGCAGCTTTTGGAATCCCCCAGTTCATGGTCAAAGGTTTTATCAGTTCTGGACTGGAGAATCTATGAGTGGTAGTTGAAAGAAAGAGCTTTTCCAGGCTCTGCAAAAGCCCTTGGAAATGGTCAGTTCGTTCAGCAGGTTGCTTTCGGGGATTAATTTCAAACCTGAAGAAATCATAGGAAAAAACACGATTTATAGTTGCTTGGAGTGGCTATTATCTACGCAAAAGGAAATAAAAGTGGTCCTCTTATAATCGCGTAACAATGTAAGTACTTATAGCAACACTAAGGCAAATCTATCTCAGGGTTTTCTTGGCAAGATTTGTTCACGGAGGTTTGCCCTTGCCTTTCTCTGGGGCTGAGTGTGACATGCCCAAGGTTACCCCATGGTTTCCCATTGCCCATCCTTACATAAGATCATATCAGGGTATCATCACAGGGTAGCTGAAAGCAAAGTTAATACAACAGGCAAGCTAAACGCCACCTCAGGAAGACTAACCGCTCTTGACTGAAAACTGTTGCTGCTGCTTAATGTTTAATTGTTGTTGTTGCTCTCTCTTCCTATTGCAAAAGCTTAATGGAAATTATATTATGGCGGAAATCCAACATTGGGCTTTGTATAGCATAAACCTCTGCATGCAGAATAATACACTGAAGGTTCTAAGCAACCCTAAGTAGATACACAACACAGGGAAAACTGCACCTCTACAATGCTAAACTAAGGCCATTTCTGCACTACACTGCACTATGGAATCCTGGGTTTGCAGTTTAGGGAGGGGCCTTTAGAATTCTCAGCCAGAGAGCTCTTTGGCCTCAGGAAACTACAAACCCCAGAATTCCACAGGACGTTGAAAGTGGAATAATAGCACTAGAACAGTGTAGCGAGGAAATGGCCTAAGTATAGAAGGTAAAATGTAGTTGATGGAGCATGCTTGTTTTCTACTGATTTAAATTACAAGAACAGAGATTCTAGCTAACTGTTGGGAAGAACTTCCTGATGGTAAGAGCTGTTTGATAGTGTAATACAGGGCTTTCCAAATGTTGTGCCACAACACATTAGTGTCTGGTCTGAAGTGTGTAGGTGTGCCACCTACAATCCTGGAAATGTATGTTATTATTTATAAATCATATATTTTTAAAAATATATGGAAGGTTTTCATGAGATATGTTATGTCCCCATAAATACAATTTGTATCTGGACCTGTATCTCTTATAAGGGGTTAGTTGAACCTCTGGTTTGCTAATAAAACTGAATTATTGTGTTGCGTAATGATGCATGTCTAAAAAGTGTGATACCAACATGAAAAGTTTGGAAAGCTTTAGTGTAATAGTTCAAGTCAGTAAGTGGTAGACTTTCATTCATTGGATGTTTTTAAACGGGGGCTTGATTCCAGAATGGGCTGCACTTGATTCATATCATTATTGTTGTTGTTGTCGTCATTATCATCATCGTCGTCATCATCGTCGTCATCATCGTCGTCATCAAACTTATATCCCACTTTTCTCCTGCCAAGGATCCCCAGGTACCACTTTGGAGTATGTATTAGGTTTTTGATTCCATAATCCTATTATTCTATGCTCACTGCATTTTCTGGAGGCATACATGTGGATGGATGTCTGTAAAAGAGGTGCCATTCTGCCCATGGGGATCTCCCATGCAAGAGCAGTGGGAATTCCACTTTATCTAGTGACACCCTTTGTTAGCCTTTGGAAGAAGTTTGGCTTGAAGTTTGAAGCATGGAGCTGGCTTCATTAGCGATATCAAGCACAGAACGTGAGGCTGAGAAGAGCAGACTCCCATGAAATACTCTATGGCTCAGATGGTATCAGTGAGCTTGACACTGCAGCAAATGAAATGGGGGCGGGGGGAAAGCTCACTATCTCTCAAATCACAGATCACTGGTCACATTGAAGATTCTCTTCTTTGCAGAAGGAAATTCCTGCTTTTATTTCTAATAAGTGATCAGAGATAACAGAACCCCTCTTCATTAGCATGGATGGGTAGGTCTTTGGCTGAAGGACCTGGTCTTCAGTGAGATGCGTTTGGTCCTTCCCAAACCCAGTTAGACCTGCAGCTCAAGCCACAAATCTTCTGTTTTCACTTGGACATCATTGACTCAGTGGCAGCCTTGCGAGGGTTTCAAAACTGTAGGATACTTCCAGGCAATGTAGCCAACTACAATTGGGTACGACATGATTATATATGTGTGTATGTGTGTGTGCGTATGTGTGTGAAAATAGGGCATATAACTTTGTAAAACATTTTTAGCATGTAAAATATTCCTAGTGCCTTCGTTACCAAAAAGTAACTTCAATGACCACTGCTGGGATGGAAGCGAGTATATTGGAGGTAGTTTTCTTAAAGGAAAACAGAGGGAAAAGATTAATCTTATTAGGATCGTATATCATGAATGTGTCAGGTGTGAAAGCAAACGAATGGCCTTCGTTTATCTGAGCTAAACTGTGATGCTCACCAAAAGACTCAGTTCAAGGAAACCTCCTCCTCCACCTCCTTCTTTTCTTTTTACCCTTAATAAATTGGCTAAGTCGGTGTGGTGTGTTGATAATGAAATGTGTAAGAGAGAGGTCTTAGCTTCATTCCTCGTGTTTAGATGCATCTTCTCTCTTCTTCCCTCTCTCTCTCTCTCTCTCTCTTTTTATCACAGCTGATTCTGAAACCCCTTTAGAAAGATGAAGTAGGTAGAAATCAAAATAAATGGATTCTATTAAAACCAGCAATGCATCAACCACTTGATAAAGTGATTAATAAGCAGCCTGGGATGGTGATTGATTAAGCTCTTTAATCAAAGTGCTAAACTGACTTAATATGGATAGTTTCAACATGCTCAAAGCATATATTTTCTCTGTCTGGGGTTCATGGTTGTTTATGTAACTTTTCTGAAGTGGATCCTCGAGGTCTAACGTTCAGATATGGCATGCTGCCGAACAGGAAAGGATTATAAAGAGTTTAATAGCCTGCAAGAAGCAAAGTCAAGAGATTCCTAAGTTATTATTCTAGTCATTTTTAGGACCACTCGATCAAACCTGAATTAAACATCCAAAGTTTGAAGGGGAACTCCCATGGTGTCTGTTCGCAAATGCAAGAATAGGTCTCATTTTACACTACATTTCAGCATTTGCTGCAGAGCAGCCGAATGGTATCGCCTACTCCTCAAACCTCTTTGTATTTGGGATAGGAGATATGTGTCTGACATTTTTTGCCTGGTCAAAGCAGCTTGCAAAAATAAAACATGTACAATAGCCAGAACAAACAAAAAAAAAAAATAGCCATGAAATCCAGCAACAAAATTTAAAATAAAACAATGGCTTTAAAATGCCTAATGCAGAGCTATCTAGGAGCGGCAATGGCCACCAAGCTTGACATCTTTAGAAGCACAATATCCAAATCCATGGAAGACAAAGCTATTAATGGCTCCTAATCCTGATGGCTGCTTATTGCCACCATTGTCAGAAGAGGTATGCCTCAACATCTGGACAGGGGCAGCTGAATGCTTCCATGCAAGTGTTGTAGTGAACCCTCTTTGTTTTTTCCCCACACTGTTTTCCCCTAGAGCTTTCTAAGGTGTTGACTCTTATTGCCAAATTAGATTCAGTAACTTGGATAGATCTTTAGCCAGGTAATGTAGCAAAAGAGAGCTGAGGGTAGGTGGGAAAACAAAGGTTGTTAGTCCAAATTTTAGAGGAGCAATCCAAAATGCTGAACCTATTTGTGGAATGGGGTTGGGGGATCTTGGATAATTGTTTTAAAGCTCAAAGTAAAATATGGTGTGGATGCACCACCCTTCTGACATAGAAGCCACCAGACACCATTGTATTTGTATAAAGCTTATTCTACACTGACCAAAAAGTCACAAAAATATATGGGGGCTTTGGAGATCTTCAGGTCTCTTCATTAGGAAAGATGTTCCAAGAAGCAGGATCAAGGTGGGATGCTGAGAAAAGTTTGATTTGATGTTGAAATGATTGAATATGGACACTTTAAGAAAGAATAGGTAAGGTAGTGTCCACAAACATTTGAATTAGGTTTCAGTAGGTAATGTGAAGGGCCCTTTTTGCACGGGCTTTCCCGGGCGAAATAGCCCCGTGAGCCGTGCGGGAGTGGGAGCGTCACTCCGCACGACGCACTCCCACTTCCGGCGCTCTCACGGGGCTGCAGCGGCGCGAGCGCGGGGTTTTTGATTTTCGCTTTCAAGCGAAAATCACCCCGCGCTCGCGCTACGCTCCCAGCGCCCACACGCACTCACCTGTAGTGCGGTGCGTCGGGGAGGCGGCCGGGTCGCGCCTCCTTCCCTCCGCCCGTGCGGAAGGAAGGGGCGGGGCGGGGAGCTAGCGCGGCGGATGCGAGAGCATCCTGCTTCGCACGGGGGGGCTGCTCGCGACAGCCTCCCGCTCGCGCGCGCGGGGGCGGGCGCGACTGTCGCTCGCTCCTGGCACGCGCGGGGGGGCGGGCGCGACTGTCGCTCGTGCCAGGAGCGAGGGACAGTCGCGCCTGTCTCCCCGTGCACGCGCGCGCGAGCGGGAGGCTGTCGCGAGCAGCCCCCCCGCATGCGCCAGGAGCGAGCGACAGTCGCGCCCGCCCCCCCGCGCGCACCAGGAGCGACGGGCTCCTTTCTTGCGCGCGCGGGGGGGGGATGGACTCGCGAGCCGCCGCCGCCTCCGGGACGGTGCCGTTTCCCAGCTGGTTCCTTCAGCTGCGGAAGGAACCAGTGGGGAACCGGCAGGCTCCCGAACTAGGCTTTTCCCGCAAGCCGCCCGACCCCGCTCGCGCAAAAAGCCTAGTGCGAAAAGGGCCAAGGTTTCAGATTGCCCAAGGAGCTGTCTCTAGATTTCTGGAAACAATTGTTTGATCAAGACTTTGCCTCATGGGCTGTGATGGGTAACCTGAAGATAGAGCCAAGTCACTGACACCATGTGCAACCATGCTAGAGAACTGTGACCATGTGCACAAGGCACAGCATAAGATGTCTCATTGTACAGTGAGGGCTCCCACTGTACAATGGAGGACTGCTAAAGGTCTGGACAATTTTCCAGCTGGCCACAGGGCACCCATGACTTTTTGCTAACCTCCCTTCTGGCTTACCAGTGCTCCATGGGAAGCGTTGGCCCTTTTTCTTTCATTACCATTGTGAAAGAGCAAGCTGTCCCACAAACTGCCTTACTGTTGCATATCACAGCTGTTGTACGACAACCATACTGCTCACTCCACTTCCGCAATGGTCTTAGTGGTGAAGGTAGAATGACACTCACCTTCTGAGAGTATGACTGTTGTGTAGTTCTGCATTGTGTAACTGTAAGCTGGTTTGCAACATCTTACATTCCCAAAAGGAGACTAGCCATTTCATTTCCTCTTTTTAGAAAACATAAAGCAAGACATTGCTCTTTCTGTTTCATTTGCCAGAACTAAACTATTCAAAATGAGTGCTTAATTTGTTGCATCATCATAGTATTGCTTTTATTTACAAAGAAACCGATTTCTTATCTTGAGGAGGTATTCAGTTGCCTTTCCAAAGTCAAACACTTTAAAACCCATTTGCTTTCAGTGTGTGAACGTTAAGCATATACTTAAGTCTCCTATTGAAATCAAAAGACTTTAGTAATTGCTTAACTTCAAAAACTGCCCTCTAAAGTTCCTGAAGATAATATTGATGTCTTCACAACAAATAAAACAGTCCTGGAACAGAGCAGCCAAAACATAAGAGGCTGTAGAAAAGAGAAATATATTTACCAGCTGATGAAGGACTTCTATTGGGGAAAATGGGGAATATGGTAGAAGGAATGGGCAGCCGTCTACAGAGGGTCCTTTCAACTCCCAGACTCTCCCAGATAATACGGCTACTGTCATGAAATCAGTGTGCAGGCACTCATGTGAACCTCATGGAGAAAAGCACAAAACGGAGCTCAGAAGAATTACTTCTGGGGGCTATAAATGGCCATGCTGCCTGGGGGATTCTGGAAGCTGTAGTAATTTTTCCAGGCTTGTTTTCTAATCCCCATATTAGTCCAAGGAGTGCCATTCACTTTGAAATGTAAACCAAACAACATCCTTCTACACTTCCTAATTAGATGTTTCAAGGAGGCAAAAGAGATAGCCATCTCTTGTTGATTGTCCATAGTGTCTGGTTCTCAAAGGTACCCCATCTAGGGGAATCTGGGAAATGTCAAAAATGTAAATATTTCCAGATGGTATAGATCATCTTTGGGTGCTAATCTGTCTTACTGACTTGGAGTTTTGAAGGGTGCTGGAACAGAGTAACTTAGAAAGCTCTTTAGATGTGGTTTGGGAAAGGAGTGATAACAGACGTAGGGCACTCCTTGAGAAGTTGCATGCTCATCCTCCTTTGATAGGCAAATATCAGCTTGCTTCCCACTGAGTTTATTGCTCAGATCCCATTTGTAAATATGAATAAATGGGGGCCGTGTTTAACCATTTCTCTGCATATCACAGTGGCTTCACATTGCAGGGGAGAAGAGAATGGCATCTGCATTGCTTGTCAGGTTGAGTCCTCCTGCCTGAATACAGAGATAGACATTCAATAATATTTTCCAGGGGAAAGCAGATCTCTTCCCTTTGCAATTTTTCAAGACTTTCCCTTGATAGAAGTCATGTGAGATGTCTGTTAACGTTTAAAGCTGGGTTTTATTCTACTATTTCCAGATTTATGGTGACGTTAGCCATTTCTGCACTACACTGTTATAGTGCTATTATTCCACTTTCAACATCCTGTGGAATCCTGGGGTTTGCAGTTTAGGGAGGGGCCTTTAGAATTCTCAGCCAGAGAGCTCTTTGGCCTCAGGAAACTACAAACCCCAGAATTCCACAGGATGTTAAAAGTGGAATAATAGCACTATGAGAGTACAGGGCAGAAATGGCCATTCTGAAGTTTGGGTTATAAATTCATAGAATCATAGAGTTGGAAGAGACCCCAGGGGGCATCGATTCCAATCCCCTGCTATGCAGGCACATATATCAAAGCATTTCCAACAGATGGCCATCCAGCCTCTGCTTAAAAACCTCCAAAGAAGGCGACTCTACCACACACCATGGAGGCAACAGATTCCACTGCCGGACAGTTCTGACCATGAGGAAGTTCCTCCTGAGGCTCAGGTGGAATCTCCTTTCCTGCAGCTTGAATCCATTGGTCCTTGTCCTAATCTCTGGAGCAGTGGAAAACAAGCTTACTCCCTCCTGTGATCACTGTAGGTGACTTCTGTGATCACTATAAGTGTATTCATGCAATTGCAAAATTTTGTGTGTTTCCTAGTCCTTAGTGTGATAAAATAATCTGATTTAAGGTCTACCAATAGTTTTGCACTTAGGGGAAGGACATTGAGATCCTACGTCAAGGAGAGAAGTCAACTTTACACTCACAGAATTACATGGTACTACTACTACTACATGTTAGGTGCACAGCACCCTCTTATTGGTGAGTTGTGATGCTGTACAACCAAATGTGCAACTGTACAGTGGCATTACATATCTAGTTCTGCAACATAAACTTAAAGCACATACTCCATGTTGTAAAAAATGTCTAGATTCTTTCATAGGGCAAGTTTTGTATGCATAAGACTCTAACAAGATTCCAACTCTCTTCCTCTTCTTCCTTCTCTTCCTCTTTCCCCTCTCCCTCCTTTTTGACATGTGCATCCAAAAAATTATTTGGGTCTGGTAAGTATGCAATAGTTTCCTTTCTCAACTATCTCAGCATTTCTGCCTTTAAAAACAAAATCCAACAGATAGAAAGATAGAAAAGAAAAAGAAAATCCTATCCTTCTTAATTCTCTTTGAAGAATGACTAATTATTCCAGCCCAACCAAAATGTGACTTCTCTTCTATTAATAGACTGGAAAGCCTCTGTCCGTGTGTGTGTGTGTGAGAGAGAGAGAGAGAGAGAGAGCCCATTAAGAGTCAAAACAATGCTTCCACGTGTATCTATGCTCGAGATGAGTGAGCTGTGCCGTCTGTAAGGCCTGCCTGTATTTTCACACTCTTCTCCCCCCTCCGCACATCCTACAAAACAATGAAACTGGTCCAGCTGATGCTGCTCATTGTTGAATGCAAATTGCTTTGATAGGACCCTGGAATGTGAGAAGACACTTATCAAACAGATATTGCAAAGGCGTGAGTACTAAATATGCGATGCAATTTCTCAATACACGCAGGACACACACACACACACACACAAAGGAAAAAAGAAAGAAAAGAAAGAAAGAAAAGGCCTATTGGGAAACAGTCCTTTCTTTGTGCAGCTGGGGAGGGAAGGGGCGGTAATTTTGATCTGAACTCTTCAGGCTGCTAAGCTATTTTTTTTTTCCATAGGACGCTGATCTCCCTTTTGCATTCGATCCCCTATGTAACTGCCTCATACTAAGCCAAGTAGTGGGTCTTAAATAAAAGATCTGAGAGCGGAATATAAACGAAGCTCATTCCTTTCATTGCTTTACATGCAGGGGTGGTAAAAGCCAACTCCTCTGCATGATTAAGATAGCATCACACTGTGCCGAGAAACTGCATCTTACAGCTCCTCGTTGTAGATATGATATAATGTTGTTGAAACTTTGTTCACTCACCCTGTCGATGAAAGGAATCAGCTTAACCCCCGTATCTAATTCACTGTTGGCGAATGACAGCTGGAGCCCCATGGAGCACGCTGATTTGAAAGCGAGAGGCTATTTGGATTATGTCGAGCTAAATAATTTTACCTTTAACTTCAAGCTGAGACAGATGTGCAGCTAGCCAGGTGTGCTTCGTCGGGAACAATATCCGCTTACGTACGGCACAGCCTTCTGGGCCCTTGGAGGCAGGAGTCAAGACTCAATCTTCACAAATGAGGGCCAATTTGCATAGCCATTTGGCATATTGTGTGCATTGCATTTGCGGGGAAGTGGTTCCCCAGTCATGCCAAGAGGGTGTGCTACAAGCCATTGCCATTGCCAACTGGCCCGGAAAAAAACAAACACAACCTGGCCAGCTCCTCTGCCTGCAGCAGATTGGCACTGAGAAACCAGCAGGTGATGCTTTTCATAGCATGGAGGCAAACCTTCCTTCCTACAGTGGCTGTTTGAAACATTGGCAAGCCCCACATGGCATTGCTACCATTAGCCTGGATTCTACTGTTATCCTCACTTGAGTAGATATATTGAATGAACGGGATTTACGTGCGTGTTGACTTCCAGTTCTACTACTGACTCAATGAGTCTATTCTGGTCGGTGCTAGGATTCAGGCCACTGGGACCTTCATTTGGCTGCAGATAATGGAGCACATGGCGTGCTGAAATCTTCATACCAGCCAAATTGGGAATTTAGTGGACCTTATCTAATATATAAAAGCAAGGAGAAGGCCAGTGTGTTTCCCTCAGGAACCCAATCTCTATATGTTAATAACTCTGAATACAGATTAGATTGGTGAATAGGGGGAAAAGTTACAGGTACTGGACAAGATAGTTTGGGGAATTAGAGACACAGTAGCTCAAATCTTTCTAGCAAGTCTCACCTATGAGAAAATAAAATATCTGGCAATGCCAGGTATGTACACTGGTCCTCTAATAATTCCATTGTATGAGCAAGGAAGGCTCAAGCTAAGAAGTCCCTCCACATTTGGAGAGGTAAGGCCTTGTTGGCAGATGGAGACTGAAAAGTGGACAACGATGTTGTCACGAAAGGAAGGGAGCAGCCCTGGTGGCGCAATGGTTAAATGCCAGTACTGCAAGCCACAAGGTTGTGAGTTCAATCCTGCCGGGCTCCAAGGTTGACTCAGCCTTCCATCCTTTCGCAGGTTGGTAAAATGAGTACCCAGCTTGTTGGGGGCATGTATAGAAAAATGTATCGAAATACATGCTATTTGTAAGTTGTTCGCCGCCTCGATCCATATGGAGAGGCGGGATACAAATAAATGACAACAACAACAACAACAACAAGTAGACTGTGGAAAAATGCATTTTGTTTTTGCTTCAGTGCAAACTTTAGCTGACATGAACTTTTGTAGCAATGTGTGGACTGATGCTCAGTGAACATTCGAGATTTCGACTTGTTGAAATTTTCTCATGGAATTCTCTCAGCAAAAATTTGCACAGAAAACATTTTAGTTAAAAAAAATGGAATTTACCTGTGTTGACTTACCATCCAGGAACTGATTCAGTGGGTCTAATCTCCCTGGTACTAACCAGCAGAATTCATGCCATTCTGTCACCTGGCAGCGCAAATCAACCTGAAGGAGTTAGAAGGTTAGGGAGAGGTAGAGCTTGTAGTGCTGTAAAGTTGGTCTTCAGACACCCTCACTTCATTCTGTTAGCTGAGCAGAGACATCAGCCAGAAGAAGAACTGAAACAGATGGGTTGAGGAAGTTAAGCAGGTTGAAATCTTCCCCCACCAAGGGACTGAAGTACTAACCTGTTAGATCACGACTAGAATAGTCCTAGGAAATTTCCAACACCCTTATACTGGGAGAGGTTTGGGATCATCACAACTTCAGCTGATTTTAGTCGGTGCATTTGCCCCTTGGCTGTCTTGGCCGGTTAGGTCTGAATTCTTCTCTTATCTCTACGGTCTTCATATTTTTACACAACCTTTCTTTCAAAGCAGTTGTAACATTGCTTGTCTTGCATCTGACATCCAAAACCATGGCAGTGATTAATAAATGCCAAAACACTTAAATAAGATCAATATGCTCATCTTGATGCTGCAAGAATAAGAACATTGTCATAAATCATCTTTATTATTTCCACATCACTTAGCACTCATCTTCCTAACACACCAGTCCCATTTTCTAAATCAGATTGCAAGCAGTTTAGAACTCTCAAACAGGGATGGAATGAATGTTCCAAAATATTTCAAAAACTGATACATTAAAAACATGTTTCTTGATAGTTGGACTCATATGAATTCTTGCCGTCCAAGATTTATTCTGTGCAAAATTCACATGTGATTGTTTTGCATATAAAACAATCTTCTCCACCAGGCAACGGATTTTTTTTTGTATGTGCCAAAAATAATATTTCTGTACAGGAATATTACTTTCTCATGCAGAAAAGGCTGTTTCCTGCACAGAAATGTTGCAAACACGCTCTTAATCGCTGCAAAATTTGCACACCGTTGACTTGTAGAGAAAACAACTCTTTCTGTGCAGGAACAACTTTTCTGCACATAATACAATATTTCTATGGAGGAATATTTTGTGGGGGTTTTTGCACAGATAGTATTGCTGCCCACAGAACAGAAAGTTTTTCTGCACTTTTTTAAAAAAATCACATGTTTATTTTGTGGAAAATAGGTCCTGAATTGTGAATAAGCTTTGGTAGCATCTTGGTTTTAGAAAACTTTCTCATGGTGGCAAAAATTGCTGAAATTGTTGTTACTTCCTTTGAGAAGAAGTGGAGTGGAAAAATTGCATTCCTGCTCTCAAAATGATACCAAAATCTGGATGATTTCAGAATTATTTCAATATGTTCTGGACTACTTGTCAGGAGACTGCAGATTATTGCAGATAGCCAAGAGTTTGCATGCAATTTTTTGTGTTGTTGACTTCATCAGGGCCAGATACAACTTGAACATGGAAAAATAATACAAATTTTCCCTTACTATAATTAACAAACTGGGTAAGCCTTTTCCCTGCAGTAGTATATTCAATTCAATGTTATACAATGCCCCCTCCGGTCTTCTATTATGATTATTGACTAGGAGTGTCTGAATGGTAGTCGTATAAATTTGATAATACTGATGTTCACTTTTTGTATGATTTCTTTAAATTATGCACTCTTTGTCAAGGTGGATATGAAATTAAATCAAAAGAATAGTTAGCAGCAGAGGGTATGGTTTTTCAATAATTTTCTTACTTAAAGTTATTGGAAAGATTTAAAATTGATAAAAAGATATATGGATTTGAGCAAAATCAGTTGGAATTTGAAATGCAATTGTGTATAGACGATAAGCACGCAGTTGCTAAAATGTATGGTGAACGTTTGGTGAACTTTTCAGTGGAAGAAGAACAAGTTAAAATCTGTATCACAAAATGGGCTAGAATTTGGTTATAGTATACAGATGGATCAATGGGAAAATATGTGGCCAAAGGGGTTGAAAATTGCTTTAAGTTATGTTCTTAAAGAGAATTTTTATAAAATGATGTATTATTGGTATATGACATCCAAAAATTGTCTGGAATGTAAAAACACATGTACATCTAATGTATATTGGAAATGTTAACAACATGAAGAAACTTTTTACCACCTATGGAGGACATATGAAAAAGCTTTTTAAAAAGTGGATTCAAATACAGATAGAGATGGAGAAGATCTAAATGATTAATATTCAGGTATTTTTGGGGGGAGGGGGGAGGCTGTACAGCTGGAAAAGAGTCATGGAAGACAACTTCACTACATGACCATGACAGCAAGATTGTTGTATGTGCGAAAACAGAAGAATTCAATACTACCTCCTATGAAAGAATAGCTGCTGAAACAGCTGGATTGAGCAGAAGTGGATAAATTATCTGGTTTGATTAGAGAAAGGTCATTAGTGGCATTTTTTAAGAGATGGAAACCCCTTATAGATGTTTTGCAAAGAAAGAAAGAAAGAAAAAACTTGGTAACTTTTGGTTTTGATGATTAGAAGGAATAGCCTATTGAAAAGAAGAGAATATGCTGTAATTTTAGAGAAAGAGGTGTGAATAATTATATGCATATATAACTGCCAAAAAGAAGATCAGGAGTCACTTTTTTCTCTTCTTTTCTTCTTCTTTTTCTTTATTTTGTTCTGCACTTTTTAATTTTTATTGTATTATGTTCCAGTTTTTCATCTTTTTTTCTATACCTTTTTAAATCAACCTTCCTTTCCCTAGTTTCTAAAAACAAGGGTTTCTTTTTGATCCTCTGATTTCCTCTGGAAGGCTAGTGTACCCCTGGAGAATCTCAGGCAGCAATGTAATGGAGACGAGGTTCTCAGAGTTGATCTCTCAAATTTTCTCATTTTCTCATCTATGAGCATGAACTATGAGATCATCTATGATCCCCTTGGACTCTCTTATTCCTTTTTAATTTAGCTGCAATCATCAAAGTAGTTGGAGGGGAAAACAGATGTTCTCAGCCACAACTTATTGTTACCAGTTATCCCAAAACACCTTGGGGTGATTCTTGCAGAAGACAAAACACTCCTAGAAATTGTTTTAGAACAACGAAACTGCCCACATTTTTGGATTTTTCATATGCTTCTTGCTAAAGAGAGTATACTGAAGACCTATATGTCAAAAAAAAATTCAACATTCAGCAAGTATATCAACATTTATCATTGCTCCACTGGCATTGGGTGGGGAAAACAATGGCCCCAGCCCCAGAGCCTGACCATCCCTCATGTGCATGGTAGGGATGGCACATTGAGGGTGCCACAGTTTAGAAGGCCCTCTCCCTTGTTGACACATAATGGGGCCAAGATCATGAAAGAAAGCTTTTCCCATGTGCAGCCTAGTATAGAGAGATTCACTGCTGTAGATATTTGGGGCTCCACTTAGGGATCTAAATATAAGCAAGAGCTCCTTGAGTTTATTTGAGTTTTCAAACAAATAGCAATAGCAATAGCATTTACTTCTATACCACTTATCAACTGAGTGTTATCTAAGCGGTTTACAATGTATTTTAGCTAATTGCCCCCAACAAGCTGGGTACTCATTTTACCGACCTGAGGAAGGATGGAAGGCTGAGTCAACCTTGGAGCCGGGCTGGATCGAACTCACAACCTTGTGGTTGCAGTACTAGCATTTAACCACTGCACCGCCAGGGTGCATCTAGTACAGTTTTTTCAGAATTGTTAACTGGCATCAAGTCAGCTTTGACTTATTGGGACCATGTGGATAAAATGCCTACAAGATACCCTGTTATTAGCAGCCCTGCTAAGGTCTTGCAAGCTTGGGACCACGGCTTCCTTGATGAAGGTTGTCTACTTGCAGTTCAGTCTTCTTCCTTTTCTACTGCTTGCCACCTAATACATGCAAAGTAAGATACCCTCTGTTTCATCATTTTTGGCTTCCTCCAAAACTGGTGTGATATAACTCTGCTTGGCTGTACCCGTGGAATCTGGTTACTGAATGTTAGCCATTGAGGTCTACACTAATGGAAGCTTCAAGATTGGAAAAGTGAACTATTCTGGCCGGATTATCAACATTCAGGAAATCAGGTCGGTTTGCTTCTCAGTGTGGACCAAATGAAATCGTCCCCCCATCCTGATATGTGCTATATGTGTCATCTTCTGTGGAATACATCAACTGTCAGGTAAGTTTGAGGAATTTGATTTTATGACTTCTTACACAAAATTACCTGATTTACATCTCCTGGGTGAGCATTTGGACTGGATCTTCCCTACCCAATGGTTTTTGAACTTCTCCAGATATTCTAATAATGTACTTAGTGTTTTAAAGATGCTATTCTTGGTTATTTAGGCATGTAAAAATGCATTTAAATACTATTTTGACAGAAAGTTAATCAATCCAGCAGGTGTCAAAATATGTAAATACAATATTAGAGGTAATTTTTTAAAAAATCATAGAGAGGAACAGAATGGAATTATGGGGAAAAGTGTATCAGATTAACAGACTTGTCCATTGCTACAACTCTCTTATTGGGATGCTGTATTGGAAATCTAGAGCTGCAGGGAGGTAAGTGGATTCAAATGTCCTAAAGAAGAGGGAATCAAAAGCAAAATATGTGAAAATGTGGATGTTCCTGATTTGGGGCAGCATAAAAACAATGAACTTTAGACATGTTAACAGTAACATGAAGTCGTTGTGCTTACTATGAGATTATAACAATCCATAGTGTCTATGATTTTAATTTACTTCATGTATTTTTATAATATTTTATGTATTTATGACCTATTTTATGCTTTTATATCCTGTTCATAGTCTATCCTATTTATATATTTATATCCTATTTTTAGTAGGTGTATTTTCTCTATATTGTACAATTGGATAGTTGGCTATGTTGGGTCTATGGACCATAAAATAAAGTTTGACTTTTGACTATGAGATTAGCAATATTGCTTAAGATGTTCCTGGTTTCTCCCCTCCGATCACCATTCAGCGCTTCTTACCTCTTTGGAGAGCTGCTGGTCATGGTACATCCACCTTTGTCTTGAAATTCGCCAAATACCAAAAGCCACCGATTTGCAGGATCTCAGCTTTCAGACAAAAAGGAGTGGGTGGGTTGAGGTATCAAAACAGACCTTGATTCAAAACAGAGATTGGATGAGACAAAAAGCAGTGTGGGGCCCGTGCATTGCTAGACAGTCTTGCTGGCTGTCAAATTGTCAATGTAATGACATGTCAATTTGATTCCTTTTAATGCATGAATCCCGGGTTTGTCTTCAGGCCCGAATTCTTCTGTACTTCAGTTTTTCTTTTGTTCTGATGACACTTCTCTCAACATTACTTGACAATGAGTGATGCTCCTAAATCTTGATCTTTCACACCCTCTCGGTGACCTATAACTTTTCATGCATAACCTCTGATCTAGGTCCTGACAGTTTGATTTATTGTCCGGTGTTATGATTTATGAGTATCTTCTCAGAATAATTAATGGACAACAGGTGGCGGCATAATAATTTTGATTATCCAGCGGTTCATGAAACCCACTACAAAGGTGACTTCATTTGCTCAATGAGGGGGGAAAAAGGACAACAATCAGAAATTACACAAAGCAATTCTTTTATGCTAGCATCTCCTTGTCCCTCCTCCCCTCAACCCTGGCCTTTGTTTGTCTCAGAGAAGACTTTATTTAAACTTACAGTTTCCCATATGAAACCCCAGGAAATTAAATTCTTGGTGGTGGAAAACTGCTGGGCATCCAATTATTTCAGAAGGACATCTCTAAAATAAAATAAAAAAGGGAGGGATTATGCTGGCATTTCCACCTATGTGATGATGATGTGAAATTCAATCAGAGCAAAAGACACTGCAGAAGTGAAGTTCTTTCTTTAATGGAGCTTTGACGTCATTCTACAATCTTGTTTATGTGTCCATGGTTGGCTTTTTCATAATTTAAAAGTAACATAGGTCAAAGGTTCTCCACTCCATTTTAAGATCACATCTCCTTCATTGACACATGTGTCTCAAAGCATAATGAAAGAATATATGTTGCTTCAGAATGATTGTTCTAGCTTATATGCAAATTTAATTGATGGAATAAGTGACCAATCAACTAAGATTGCTTTAATTGAGTGGGAACCTTCTATTTTCATCTGGAAGCTTTAGTGGTAAAGTTCATTGGGTGTGTGGGTACTACCACTTGTGTTGGACAATGGTGACAGGTTTTCCATGTTGCCTTTTGTTTCTTTGTTATCTTAGCTTCTGATCATGTTTCGTGAGAAATTCTCTGCATCTGAGAATGCATTTGGACATCATATGTGGATAAAGAGGAGTCAGAGTGCTGGAGAACTGGCCATTGTCAGACTATGAGAAATGCCCTCTAACATTTGGTTTTCCACAAAAGCCAGTAAGATGCTCCTGCAGACTCACCCAGACAGCAGACACAAAAGTCATATTCTTGCTATATGGTCAATCCTGGCCTTTCCACCAATTAGAAGAAAGAGGCTGCTTCCAATGGAGGATTCTGGGAGTGATGCAACATCCTTCTTTCCACTTTCTCCACATCTTCCTGACCATCCTTACATTTGTGGCACTTCCTTCCTTCTGCCTGATTTGACAGGGTTTATGCTTCATCTAGTCTTCTCCAAGAGTTTCACAGCTCTGAAGGAAACACTTTTCCCAGCTGAATAAGACAAATGCATGGGGTCTTACGGTGGTCATAAAACAAATTCCATAGTCCATATTGTGGTAGCATCTTTATTTGTTTTTGTTAACTACCATCAAGTCAACTTCAACTTAGGGTAACTTAGAGATCTCTCATTCATAGGGTTACCATATTATAAACAGCCATTCTCAGGTCTTGCAGATTCAAGGACATGGCTTGCTTGATTGAGTCTACCCATCCATAATGTAAACTCATGTAGAGAGTAGGAATAAAAATCCTTGAAAGTGTTGGGAATACTTCAGAATGGAGAAAATTTCATGTATACATCTCCCCCTAATAAATCAGAAAGGATGTAAACAAAGCCAAGGTCTTTCTGGTTTTTTGAGTCCTTCCAAATAACCCAGGGGTGGAATGGGGGTTTTGGATTACACCTTAAAAAATTCTTCAACCACCATGGTCACTGGCCACACTAACTGAGAAAAAAAAGTAATATGCCAAGGCTTGTTAAAAGGGTAATTCGATCCAGTCACTTGGCACTGGTCACAGGCTGGAAAGAAAAGGGCTGGAGAGTCCCAGAGAAAATATCACCTAGTGGGATGTTGTTGGATCTAGGGAACTGTAGTTCTCCACCCTCAAGAAAAACTTTCCAAGCTCTGTGTAGAAAATACTGTATAGAAAACACTGTCCTGACAGCAGTATTCAAGTCAGATTCAACCTAGTCCAGTCTTCTTCTGCATGTGAGAGAAAAGGTCCCATCATCTTCCCTTCAAAATAGGTGACATAACATCCTGCCTTTCTGTCACAAGCCAAAAAGCAGAGAGGACTGGTAACAGGGATGTAGAGAAGAAACAAAGTCTTAGGGTGTTGAAAAAGATGGTTTTGTTCCTACAGTTAATCTAATGTGTTTTAGTGTAGTAATATTTAATGGACTTCTTCAGGGGCTGTTGAAAAGAAAAAAGGACTATACATGAACAAAAATTATAACAGGAGACAAGTTACATTTTGCAATATCAATTTTGTGTACATACACCTTGCATTAAGATGTATGTAGCATGTTTCAGTTTTAAAAACACATGTAAATCCAAATATATGCATAAAATTTCAAAATATTACTTATGGTGAAACTCAACCATTGCTTGCAGAGATTCCAAAAAAAGTGTGTCTCCGAAGCTTATGCCTGGCAACTGATAGTTTGAGAAGTAGGAGGCACAGCATCATATCATGTGTACCAACAACATCCCTATCATAGCAATTCAACAGCAGAGTAGAAATACCTGTTCAGTTGGTGAGAGCCAGTATGACATAGTGATTTGAGTGTTGGACTACAGCCCTGGAGATCAGGATTCCATTCTCAGCTCAGCCATGGAAACTCAATAGGTGACCTTGGGTATGTCACACATTCAGCCCTAGAAAATCACATGATAGGATCACCTTAGGGTCATTATAAGCCAGAAACCATGTGAAGACGCACAACAAGAAGATAGAGTTGAGAAAAAAATCCAGTTATTTTGCATGTTTAAACAAATGACCTTATCTGTATGTCCCATACTAACATGTGAATCAGAATAGTTATCCATTGGAATTGAGTATTTCTCCAAATTTTGGGATGCAGTTTTTAGCTCAGAAATTGCATACAGAAATGTTTGTGCTGGTGAAAATTGTATGCAAATATGTCTATATTAAGGAAAGTTGTATACACAGACTGCATTTTAGGCTTTGTGATTATGGGAAGTTGTAGGTAAAAAAATATATGCCAAATTCCATGCAGCCCATTTTTAAGTTTATTGTAGAATTTGGGCAGAAGAGACTAGTTGCATACAGCTTCCAGAATCCCCTAGCTGGCATGGCCACACTGAAACTAACCTGGGAATTCTAGAGATTGTCCCAAAAAGTAACTTTTCCAAGCCCTACTTATGACCCAATACATGGAATTCTGACATAGATCAGACTGAATAGATACCACATAACCCACTGGTAGAAGTTTGATAACAGCTTTGATTGCCATGGTTCTGTCCCACGGAATCCTGGGATTTCTAGTTTGTGGATGGAATTAGATTTTTTTTCTATAGCTCAGATGTGTGGAGTAGAGCTCTCTGGCAGAGAATTCTAAGTACTTCACTCACCTACACATCCTAAAATTTCATAGGAGAGAGTTATGCCAGCTAAAGCTGCATCCAACTGCTATCCTTGAGTACAGTGGATTCACTCATAGTCTAATTCATCCACCCCTGGCAGTTACTGCAGGGTGTGCTAATGCTGAATCTAATGAAATCACATCACTCATTTTTTTTAAACCATGACTGTAGTTCTGTATGAAATGATGCAGACTGGTAGCAAGTAGCTTTCATACCCCCATCCCAGGACTCAGACAGGACCCTTCCTCCCAAACAGTCATGCCCCAGAGAACTGAGAAGGACCATATTTACAACAACCAGTACAGGTGGAAAAAGGAGAGTCCATGAGTCTCTGGGCATTTATATAATGAAGATTCATTAATTAGGCCAACAGCTGTGGAAGACTCTGAGCCTATATAAAGAGGGACTAGAATGGGAGGAAGCTGTTGCAGTCAACTGCTCCTATTGATGGAAGCAGCCCAGCTTACATTCAGATTCTTTGCTCATGCTCTTAGAACCCTTGATCTTTGCCTCATCTGAGGATTTTGCCACTAGACTGTCTCTCTGGATTTATTGTGATCTCAGACTGCAAAACAACAACTGGTAATTTGCTACCAAACTAAAACAAACTTTGCTCACCAGCTACTGATAACACACTAGTTAGGTAACTGTAAGCTTTTGCTGGCTGCTGGCACAGGACAGCAGCCCTGTTTGCCCAACACTGTCTTTTTGGGATTTTAATGTATGGGAAACTCATTTACATTGGGGTGAGGAAGATCTGATCCCTAAGTACCTTTCCTGCAGTTGCGTGTGGGTTCCCATCTCAACCTAAAAATAGACTTCAAAATTATTTTTAAAAAACTAGGAAGCTGGAGCTGTGTCTGCACATTTTTCACAAGTCTGCTATGCTCCCAAGATAGCACAACCCATCCCGCACATGTGGAATGAATTTTACAGCTCCACAATAGCAATATTACAAGCTTATCAGTTTTTAATTGACTTTTTGACTTCTAAAAATATGCTTATACTGCTTTCCACTGCAGCTTAATAACAGCTTAACACACACCTATGAAATATTCGTCCCCAGTACAATTCAAATTTTAAAATATCTGATGCTGAGTCCGGTTAATAGATAAAATGGAATCCCTAGAATATGAAAAGCTCTCAGGCTACAGCAATGCTCCTTAATAGGAGGTAGAAAGAAATGACTTGCATTGATGATCAGAGGTGTTTTCTCTCTCTCTTCTTCCCTCGAAGAACTCATAAAAGTCCCCCGTCAATAAAACGCCATTACAATGGAGTCAATTTTGTCCAAAGGTAGTCTTATCAAGCCTCTCTCTCTTTTTTTAATACTGCCACATTTGCTGTTTAATATGCAGTCACAATGACTGTACACTGGTGTTCACGTTGTTTTCTTGATAAAGATGAAGCAAGACTTTGTACCATATCACTTATCAGATTAACTTCCCCTCCTTTTCAGCTTATGAGATAACCATGCAGAGGAGGCCTGTGCTCTTTTAAGGGTTTGATCACACATTTATTGGACTGTAAGCAATTACTCCGTGCAACAGAAGCCGTTCTGTATTGTCTTAGTCAACTGAGCAAATCACATGATACCTTTATGATATTTTATTGGTCAGTGTTAGGGTTTAAAAAAGCTTTGTTTGCAAACTAACATGGGCTTTCCACTAATGAAAATAGTTGTTTTTAAGTAAATGTACTGTAAATACCCCATAAATTACTGAAACTCTCCACTTTCTAATAAAGCAATATGAGTATGCATAGGAACATAGCCAATTAATGTTTAAGAAATGTTTTTCCCCAAATATTTTATATTGCTGTATTTATTTCTCTTGTGTGCATGATTTTTTTTCTAGTTCATCACTAATCCTCTCCCATTCAGTTCTGTAACAAAGACCAAAGAAACCTTTCCTGTGTAGCAATGGGATCATGGCTTCTTCCAGATATTTGACAGCAAATTCCACCAGGCTTTTGGCAGCACAGTCAATGGTGAGGAACTGCTGGTAGATAAAATCCAACACTATCTGGGGAGCCATAGGATTCCTTCTCCAGGTATGCAGTCAACATACCTAGAACAATGCAGTGACATGTTCTCCTCTGACTACATGCATTTGTTATGATATTTCTCATCCACACCTACACATAAGTCTGTATTTTGAAAATTGCTCATACAGCAGCCTATTATCCAGGGTCCTGAAAGAGCTCACTTGTCATGCCCTCACTTAATAAATCTTCACCAGAAGGAAACCCAGAAGCTCTCAACAGCCAAACCTTAATGAGGAGCAACCTGTATTACAGGATCCAGTAGGATCAAGGGTTGTAAGGGGAGATGGTAGTTGAACATCTTTCTTAACTTCTTTATCATTGATTTGGGTGAGGCAATACAGGGCATTCTTACCAAATTAGGAGAGCTGGCTAATACCCCAGAGGAGACAATCCAAATTCAAATAGCCTTCAAAGATTAGAGACATGGGTGAAAACTCACAATGAATTTCAACAGGGAGAAATGTAAGGTGTTACACCAGGGCAGAGAAAATTAAATTCAAAGATGTAAGATGAGTAACACCTGACTTGACCACAGCACATATGAAAGGGATCTAGGGTTCTTAGTAGACCACAGGCTGAACATGAGTCAGTAGTGTGATGTGGCAGGAAACAAAAGCCAATGCATCAATAGGAGCGTAGTGTCTCGGTTAAGAGTATAAATAGTACCACTCTATTCTATTTTGGTTAGACTGCACCTGGAATATTGTGTCCAGTTATGGGTATACAATTCAAGAAAGATATTTACAAGATGAAGTGTGTCCAGAGAAAGGCAACCCAAATTATTATAGGCCTAGAAACCATGATTTATAAGAAGCAGCTTAGGGAGCTAGGTGTTTAGCCTGGAGAAGAGTTATGATATGATAGCTATGTTTAAATATCTGAAGGGATGTCATATGGAAGATAGAACAAGCTTGTTTTCTGCTGCTCTAGAGACTAGAATGTGGAGCAATGGCTTTAAACGGGAAAAGAGATTCTACCTAAACATTAGAAAGAACTTCCTGACAGTAGGAACACTTTGACAGTGGAATACGCTGCTACCTTGGAGTGTGGTGGAGTCCCCTTTTTTGGAGATTTCTAAACAGAAGCTGGATGATTTTCTGTTGGGAATGATTAATGGTATGTTCCTGCATGGTAAGGGTTTGGACTCACTAGCCTTTGTAGTCCCTTCCAGCTCCATGGTTCTATAAATTTTCCCTTCAAAATATAGGTAGCTCTCTCACTCTCTCTCTCTCTCATTCCACCTCAATCTCTCTCAGAGTAAAGTTCCATGCAGTCAATTAGCTGCTTCGTACTCAGTCAATCACCATATGTAGAAATGCACATATGAGGAAGAATGCATCCTTGTGTCCAAAGGTGATGCCTTTATTAGATCAACCAAAAGGCACAAAATAACACTAACTTTTGAAGCATATGGGTTTCTTCATTAGGCAAAGATGGTGAAAATCATGTCTGGGAAGCAAAATGACAGGGTCATTGTAACAGGTCTTCATGCTGCTTCACGCGGTCACTTAGGTGTTGTTTAAATGTCTCAAGGGTGGGTCAATGCAAATAGAGGTCATAACTTTACCTTATTGACCTTCAGAGGTCTTGAAACAAAGGTATTAAACAAACACAATGGAATTTCCTTCTCTTTGTTCTTTTACTGCCTTTGTTGCAAGCTCCCTTGAGGCCAAGAAGGGGTGTGGCCTCCATGCGCATCAACCTTCCCTGAAGACCATCTTAAACAATACCTAAACAAACATCTTAAGATCTGTGAAACTGACAGTGCTACTTTTGTTTACCATATTGGACTCGTGAAGAAGTCAGCATGCTTCTAAATTTTGTGTGATGCATTTTACATCTTTTCATGGAGATCACTGGGAACATTTCCGCACGACAGCCAGTCCCTCCCAAAACTGCAAACCCCAGGATTCCATAGAAGGTTGAAAGTGGAATCATCGCGCTATAAGAGTGTTGTGTGGAAATGGCCTGGGATGTGTGTTGTGGATTGTGCTGTATTGTGTGGCCATTACAACTACCCCTTACCCAGGTATTGTGCCAGAGAGCCATGACAATGGAAGTGATGTTAGACTGCTCTAACTAAATATCTGTAACACTCTTCATAAAAAGACTGATTCTACAGCTAACACTCTTGGCTTGCAGCTGTGTTCTTCATTGAGCTCTGAAGGTTCTGCCTTGAAAGCCTTCCATTTTAGGCTGAATAATTTTGGAACAATATTTAGGGCTGGATGTCTAGTACTGGATCAATGTATTTCAATGACTTCCAACTTCTGTATTTCCCCTGGTATTGATACTTAGCTAAACACTGAATCTTCCTGCCATGTTTGGATCTTAGAATGCCTCCAGAACATGGGTCCAGGGTGTACCTTACCATTTTTTTCTATTTTGTTATTATGGTATTCAGTGTAAGATCCAGTTGTTATCACAGGAGAAAGTACACAATCTTCTCACCCAGTGTTCACATTTCACATACACATTACAAGTCTGTGAAATAATGAGAGAGCTCTATGGGTTCAACCTTACCCCATTGCACTTTCTGACCACACAACCCTTCCAACTGTACATTTTACAGTGCACAATTAATGTATATAGTAAGAAGAATCCTGAACCAAAGGGGCCCACCTTCATATGGAGGAAGCCCATTGCATCTTTCAATCCATGCATAGGGTATTTTTTTTCTTTTCTTTTCGCACTGTAACTTGTGTAGTGAGCATGGCTGACAAGCAAAGGGTAGGCTACACATATAGTCCACATTTTGAACCTGATGCATGAGAGTAGTGACATTATTTCTTCTCCTACGCAATTCATTATATATGGCCAAACTTCTGTATTGAGTCTTTCTGATGGATTATAGTCCAAGTGTGACTGTGGGGGAAAGACCTCACCTCACAGTAGTGGGCTGAAGTCCCTCTCTCAGTGTCGACAATTGGCCACCAAGCACTTTGTTTCAACAGAAAACCTTCTAGTTAAATAAAATATATAAGAAAGCTATTGCATATACTATGCAGTTAAGTTTGCTACTAAGCATACATTTGGTAAGAATATTGCCAGTCTTGGCCTTCCATGAACATGTGTGTGGGGGTGTTATATACATTAATGCTTTACATTTTTAGATGCCCTCTTAAAGTAGTTTTGATGTGTACATTGCAGTACAATCAAATATGGCTGATCCGGAAGCAAGTCCCAATGTGAATTATACCTCAGTAAATGTGGAAGAGAGTTTATTCCCAAGTAAGCATGTTTACACTTGCAGGCATCAGACAGGTAATACCTGAAGAAGCCTTACATGAAGCTATGCTTCTGTTCGGTCACTGACAGCCAATTTATGAATTGGTATCCATTGGAGAAGTTTGAAGCTCATGCTTAATTTCCTCACTGAAATCAGCAGGAGATCTAAAAAAAAATGCTTAACTTAGCTCAGATCATACTTCTTCCCTATTTTTTCCCTAAATTTTAAGAGCTTTTGAAAGTTTTGTATCATACATGGGATGTCATCGTCCCCTTTCTAGCACCCCACGAGCGCATAAGTAAAGCTGTGCGTCTGAGCGCTTCATTTCCCATCAATTTTTAAAATGAATTATCTGGGAGAAAGCAATGGTTAATTTTGGGCTCTGGGCTTTTTGATTAGAAGCCATGACCCCTTTTTGCCTGTTTGGCATACTCTATACAACACCAGTGACACGCAATATGACCCTTGACACTTGATTCAACACAAAGTAACTCCTCAACGAATCTCGAAGATTCAGCAACCTCTTTGTTACAACCACGGGACCCCTTACCACACTCCTGCCCCTTTCAAATCAACCACCTCCCCCCCGACACACACTTTTGTGCTGCCCTCTTCTCTCCCTGTCTCTAATCCCCCTCCCTCATTTTTTTAACCCATCCATTTGTGTCTCTTCTGTTTTGACAAAACTTTCCACCGTACCAGCTTTCCCATATGCCAACACTGTGCGCAAGGAAGGTTTCTTTAGAAAGCGCTGATGCTAATTATAAATTTAATTTGCATTTTAATTAGAACGGTAGCAAATTAAAAGCATGGCAGCTGGAGAATTTTGAACGCTTTGCAGAGATTTGGTGTCAGTATCTCTCTGCTTCTGACTTCACTCTCTTTTTCATTCCCCCCCCCCATCTCCACTATCTTTCATTCACACAAACATATTGGCAAACACCCTGCTCATGGCTCTTTTTTTCTTCTTCTTCTTTTCGTGTGAGTGCTGTGTTTTCTATTTCTCCATTTCCCCATCTCTTCCCCCCATGGATCAAGTTATAAATTATTTCTTTTTGTACTGATAAACAGGATACTCTTGTCTTGTGCCAGGGACACCATGTACTGCAGTGATAGCAAACCTTTAAAGTCAGCTTTTGTGCACCCTGCTTTGGTTCTGCCTGGATTTGCTATTTATATCTGCCATAGATTTCAAGGTATTCATCTCAGCACACATATGTGCTTTCCCGTTCTTCTCATTCTAGTTTTCCAGATTCATGGCTGAGCACCCAGGACCATACCTTTGGCCAGTGGGTGTAAAGCAAAAATTGAACCTCTTGGCTCCATGCACATGTTGCAATTGTAATTGCTGAATGTGAGAAGGAGACTCCACAAGGGTGCCTACTCATGCTCAGGGACTTCGCCACCACTCCAGCACATGCAGAGCAACTGGTAAAATGCTTCTTAATCGTATTTGCATTTTGCTTCCTCACCAAGGAGTTCTAGAATGTATTTATTATAATTCTCCATCATTTAAGGCCATTTCCTCACTAGCCTGTTCTAGTGTTATTTTTCCACTTTCAACATCCTATGGAATCCTGGGATTTGCAGTTTAGGGAGGGGCCACAAAAGGCATCCTCAAAGGGCCCTCCCTGAACTGCAAACCCCAGGACTCCATAGGATGTTGAAGGTGGAATAATAGCACTAGAACAGTGTAGGGTGGAAAGGCCTTCAGTTTTTGTTTTGTTTTTTTACTATCTAGATCAGGAAACCAGGGAAACCAGGGTTTGATTCCCCACTCAGCCATGGAAACTCACTGGGTGACTTGGCTATATCACATACTCTCATCCCAAGAAAACCTCATGATAAGTTTGTCTTAGAAATAAATTGAAGGCACACAAGAATAAGATCAAGGGTAGGGAATACATCTACTGTGGGCTTCAGGTGGCCCTTGGACCGCATTTTTGCAGCTCCAGAAACCCCTGCCAGTCCCTCAAGATCCCTCCAAGAAAACTTCAATTTTTGTGTACCCTTTGGGTGAAAAAAATCGTACCACTCCCTATGTATGGAATTGCAGAATAGCGTTCCTCCCCATGCACCCCACGCATCTCAATAACTTTTGGCAGGGCAGTATTTCAGCCCACAAAGCAACCATTTCCAGTCACCATTTGGGCCAGAATATGGCTAAAAGGGGAAATAATTTCTGTGAACTATTGAGGGCTGGTGGGCTGCCAGGGGTGTGTTCAGGGGTAATTAATGCTGCACAAAAAGAAGATTCACCTGATTAGTTTCCATTTGTCTCAACTGAAAACCACAAATTATACTTCTATTTCTGTCTTCTTTCTGTAACTCAGGTTCCCTCATCATATCAGATCTGTGGTTTTGCCTGTAATGTCTCACCCTGGACGTTTTCATTTCTTCTGTTCGCTTTCTTCCCCCCACTGTGTCCTTGTTCAATAATTTTCATTAATTGATTGACAGATCTGATAGACCCAACTAACCTCTATCTCACCAGCATGTAAGTTTTCAAATAAGTACTTGTATGCCCAGTGACCTTGTCGCCTCATCAGGTATCAGAAAATGAGCATGCAGATATGGAGGGAAGCTGATTAGCAAAATAAGGATGCGCTCATTCCCAGTATAAGTCTCTAACAGACCCTGACAGCTAACTTGGCAATCACAATTTGAAAGGAAAAGGATGGCGGAGGATCCACAAATGTTGAAAGGCACACAGCACCGTCATGGTCGCTGCAAAAAAGGCAAGGACAAATGGGAAGAAATACTATTTAGGCAACTGTGTCACCCAGCTGCATAAATCCTCTTACACAGGAAATTGTACTTTTTCAGCCATTGTGCAATGGCTGCATGGTTGCTTGAGCTGAGTTTTGGCAGTGGACCTATTTCACATGCAGTTGCACATAATGGGATGATGTGTAGCTGTATGGGATGATCAGTAGGATTGCAGAAGTACCCATTGTGCATTCTCCGTTGCATAGCAAGTGAATAAGCAAGCCCATTGGCAAATAGGCAATGAATTGTACAATGTTCAGAAAGATGATAGAGCACTACCATCATGTAGCTGTGGGTGGATTGATTTTAAGTGCACAAGCATAATCTAGGATCTTGGCCACTGACATTTTATGTACTTGTGTGGTTAACTTGTATGTGCTAGGCATAGAAAAATATTTTTGACCTTAATATTAAAAATGGACAAAACTTATCTATCTATTGTGTTGAGAAATCCTGATGAGAAGAATCCTGGACTGGTGAGAATCTTCATAGTTTGAGCTTATTCCAGGAAAAAGAAGAAATCACAAGTGATTGTTTCTCACCAAATGCTGTTTTCTGTGCAAAATGCTGTTTTCTGCGCAGAACAACCATGTGCAAATTTTGCACAGAATAAATCCCCAACTGTAAATTGTCTACAAAAATTATGTCATTTTTAAACACTTGCTTGCAATGAGGAAAAAATGCTAAAATTACTTGTTGCCTGCTCTGAGAAGAACATTGCTGAAAAATAGCATCACTAGATGGGCATAGTTCAAGCTCTGTGAGGCAGGAAAGACTGAAAGATGCACTAGTGAATCTATTTCAGGTTGCATACTCTCATCAGAATTTTAAAGCAGATCTTTTGACAACACACTTCAGCAACTTGGACAGTGTCATGCCTTGCCAGGAAGAGCCCTCCTCTGATGAAGAAAGAGTGTCATGGTGTTGATCTCCAGCTGGAGCTAGAAGAGGTGGAAGCCCTGTTGTGATAAAAGCAGAGCCTGGTCCACCCAAACAGCACCTGCCAAGGAGGAGATGGAGACTCTGCACCCTGTCATGCATCAATAGTTAAAACAAAAGGAAAAGAAATGCCAGAGTAGTTAATCCATGACTTAAATAAATTTTGCCAAATTAATGAGCCCCAGCTGAGCTAATTTACTGCTGGCTATTTACTGCTCAGCTAACACCATGCTTCTGCTGCACACAGCAGATCCAATTCCTCTTAATAATCCTGTTTGATATCCTTGGCTGACCTTCAGATCACTGACCTTTGGATTAAATCTGGACTAATCTATCTGGAAACTCCCTTCTCAGTTTTTGACTTGGCTCAGCACTGCTTCACCTGGCTTCAGACTGTCTGGATGATACCTCTGCTTCTACCAGCCCCAGTATAATCTTGGGAATGCCCTGGCTTTTCCTTGCTCAGGGTCTTCAGACTAGAGATGTGTGCTCCTGGATGTATATCAGCTGTAAAACAGTCCCTTTAAAGTTCAGATGAAAAACTGGAGTGGATTCATTGGTCAACTGTTTTGGATCCAACTCTGTTATCTGAGTGCTAATAATCTCCTTTTGACAAATATAATTATAGACCATATGTAGACCTTGGGTAAAGACTAAAACCAAGAGCAGATTCATTGCTCTTCTGATATGGAAGCCACCTGTGGACACTGGATTGGGTAAGGTTTCTTTCCTCTTTTTCAGAATTACAGAACCCAAAGTAGTTACACAAGGAAGCTGATGAGTAGAGGACTCTGGAGTGATAAACCAAGGAAGTTCTTCTTCACACACAACTGTGGAGTCTGTAAGGATCATGAGGGCCACCAACTTGGGTAGTTTTGAAAAGCAATTAGAGAACTTCACAGAAAATATGGCTTACTAGTAGATAATTCTCATGATGCCTCTGTGTTAATTTCAATATTAGAGTATGTGTTTCAGTACCAGTTGCTGAGTTACACAAGTGGAAGAGTAGAATTCCACTCATATTCTACTTCCCATAAGCTTCTGGTTGACCACTATGGGAACAAGATCTGGGATTAGAATGATTGTTGTCTTGATCTAGCAAAGTTCTTCTTCAGTTCGTACCCTGATCTTTCAAAATTCTCAAACGAATTGGCCACATCTGTATCTGAGTATTAATGTGCACATGAAAACTTTGTGATTCACAATGTTTTCTGATACAGTTCCTAACTCAAAGTAAGTAATAAAAATGTGTTTTTAAAGATGCATATTAGAAAATGCAATAAGGGTGTGAATTTAAATATGAATTTAAGCAGAAATATAATGCAGATTGTTGTTTAAAAAAAAGCTTGGAGAAGTTCCTTTCATGACTAAATTTTCCGCACTCTTCTAGCAGCATGGCCACAGGCCATGTTGGTGAGGGCATTTTGGGGTTTACAGTCCAAAAACTTAAACTAATACAAAATAGACATGGGGACTGGGAATGGATTGACTTGCTGATCACTAGCAGCTGCCAGGCAGAAGAGATGATGCCTGGCAAAATAGGCCAGTGAATTGATTCCATGTGCCATTTCTTTTGTATAGGACAACAATATGATAATATTATTGAAACTTCCTTAAGCAAGGTATTGCTGTCTTAGTAGCACAATAGTTTTAATAAGTTGCATTTCCTGTGAATCTGTAAAACTCTTAAATGTCCTCTGTTCTGCAAAGAGAGAGTCATATATTTTGATAGGTCCTGCCAAGAAACAGGCAGTTTTGCAGTGTTCAACAGCATGTAATGGTCAACATGCACCCTAAGCCTAACTTGCAGAAATGTCTCTGAAAGCAACTAACTTTGACCTGTAGTCCAGTTGTCCTTTTCCCAGCAGAATACAGAAAGGGGAGAAAGAAAGAGGAGGGTAGGGAAGGAATCATTGGCAGCTGGTAGCTCTTGAGGTTGTCAATCTGTTCTGGACTTTAGTCTAAACTTTCAGTGAGCTATACAAAGTGCCAAACCCCATCACCCAAAATAGTTTCAGGACCCTGGATAGCTCTTTGGATAGACTAGATCCACGTCTCACTGACACAGAAGCCAGCAGCTGCCACTGGAACGAATTGTCTGGTGAGAGAAAAATTGAGAAGAGGGTGCCAAGAAGTAGAGGGTTTCAGTAGAGGAAGGGGGTTTTTTAGACCACAGTTCCCACAATCTCTGCCAAGCAAGCATGGCTAGAGGGTTCTTGGTATTATAGTCATAATGTAAAAGAGAGGAGTGGAAGGTGAGACAGAGGTATTGGAGAGAGAAAAATTGATCAGAAAGTGGGTGAGGGAAAGTGGAGGGAGAAAGAGGGACAAGACCATGTTGACGCTGGGCCCTTCTGTCCTACAGTGTTATAGTGTTAATATTCCACTTTCAACCTCCTGTGGAATTCTGGGGTCTATAGTTTACTGATGCCAAAGAGCTCTCTGGCTGAGAATTCTACATGTCTCTCCCTAAACTGGAAACTCCAACACCCCATAGGAGGTTGAAAGTGGAATAATAGCACTATAACAGTGTAGTGCAGAAAAGCCCATTGTCTCCTAGCCACATTTGACATGGACCGTAGGATATGGCCAATGACAGGGGTGAAAAGGATTTCTCCCACCCCAGATGTGGAACATGTCTCACCTGATGCATCTACCTCACTTTCTGGGGAGTTTGGAGTTCTCCACCCACCCTTGAGGCAAGTTTCTCAGCTGTACAAAATACTTCCATTAACCCATGAATGGGATTGTTTGGAGTGCTCATTAATTGATTCTTCAAAATGCCAGTCGACACACTCCTGGGGAAATTCTGATCTAAGTTCCTGTGTTAATCAGGCCACCGTGCTTGTAGTTTGTGCCTGCATATCAGGCCATCTGAAAGGAGAAGAACTTTGTGAATCCTCTCCCAGACCTTTCGTGTGCAGCTAATTAATATGAGTAGGATATGACAGTTGTGCTTGTACAGTCACCACACTGCCTGACAATAACTCTATAAAATTACATTTCAGCGAAAGAATGGAAACAGTGTTAAATACCATTATTTTCCTCCCTTTGATGTCTGAGAGTCATTATGAAGGCAATTACAGTGGTTTCTCTGTCTGTGTGTCTACAGGGTATTTATCTGGAGTTGTCTGAGTCCTTTGCCAGGTGGGGAATATATGGCATTTTAAAGACAAGGGGATTCTGCCTCAATTATCAGGCTAAGAAAGAGAGGAAGAAACAACAACAAAACGTATATCAGAGTTTTCCAGATGATCCTGCCAGAAAACCATCGTTTAATGCTGAGGCAGAGAGAGAGAGAGGGAGAGGGAGAGGGAGGGAGGGAGGGAGAGAGAGAAATACCACCTGACTAACCACCAATGACTTCCAGAAAAAATGCTGTTCCTCATTTTTCCCTCTCATTCTGTTTAGAGGTTTTCTCAAGCCTGTGATAAGATCCTTCTTGTTAGCATTGCGGGGTTTAGCTTTAGCTTCAGAACACTGCAGTTAAAACAACGATGCCTTCTTCCCAGAGGATGGCGAAGTTATTTGTGGACCCAGATTCCCACAGTTCCCCCTAGCCATCATGAAGTTCTGGGAGATGCCATTCAAAATGCCTTTGCAAAAAGTGCTATTTCCCAGAATTGAGGACAATACAAGCCAGCATAGCTCGTCCTAACTCCAGTTAATAGTCCCAGTGAGAGTAGACCCGTGAATTCAATTGCTGAATGGTAAGTTGGGTCAGTTCTAGCTGGAACTACCAATTGGATTTAGGACTTGAGCCTTTTCTGCACTACACTGTTCTAGTGCTATTATTCCACTTTCAACATCCTGTGGAATCCTGGACTTTGTAGTTCACTGAGGCTCAAGAGCTTTCTGGTTGAGAATTCTAAACGTCCCTCCCTAAATGCAAACCCTAGGATTCCATGGGATGTGGAAAGTGGAATAATAGCACCAGAACAATGTAGGGAAGAATTGGCCTTGGCTGCCAGAATCCTCTAGGACTCTGGGAGTTAGGTGGCACTGAAGAACCAATTCTGGCCTATTGCTTCCTATGTATTTTTTTAGGGGTGCCCTTATTTCTCTGCTTTTATGACCTTAAAGTGAATTCAGCTCTTCCATACTGGGAAAAAATGTCAAACCACTTCCATGCTTGAACTTATCCCTAAGTAAGACACCATAGGATTCTAGCCAATGAGGACATCAGACATGATTAATCAGCATGCTATATTTATGTCAGTGACTGAAATGTGAAATTATATCTACAGTCCATGCTTGACAGCATGACATCATCCCAGACCCATCCTTCTCCCTTCCCTAGATAGCATGACCGTGCCACAAATCACTGATGGGTTTTCCCTGTCAATGCTGGTGATGGCTCCACCCTCCCACTGTGCACCTGTGCTTACCTACACTGCGGAGGTCCTGGAAGTGTCATGGCCATGCTTTCTGCTCCAACGCAACCTGAAACAGTACCTGGCTGGACTGTGGCAGGAAGAGGCATGGCCATCGTGCTTTCTGGTACCCACAGGCAGCTGGGGAGTGCTCCTTTGTGCTCCTCTCCCAGGAGAGCTACTGTCGCTATCATCACTGGACAGCACCAGGACAGAGGTAAGCTGCAGAAAGGGTGTCAGTTTTGCATAACCTCCCCATGGGTTTTGGATTTGTGTTCCTCATCTAGCAGCCGCTTCACTCTGGGAACTGAGCTGCCCAAGATATTTTGCCGCATAAGGTGGCAAATGACCCCACCCACCCAGGTCAAGATCCCTCCTGCTTAAATTTATTTATGTTGGCACATAAGACAGAAAATCCCACAAGGGGTCTCGCGCTCTGTCCCCCATCAGTAAAAATACAATGGTGATAAACTGAATAACTGACCATCTCCTGTCCTTTTGTAACACCCAAAATCCGTTGCCTGAGGCAGCCATCTCAGGTGACTGATGGTAAGGCTAGTCCTGTGGACACAGTATTGGCATCAGATACATCTCTTTGAACTGTTCCAGTTCTTTATTTTCTGGCGGAAGCTTGATTTGAGCTGCTTTATACTTATTCCAGGGTAAGTCGGAGCTTGGAGAATTGTTTCTAAAAAAGTAATTCATTCCTTTATGTCGGCAACAAGTAACTTGTTGTGTTGTTTGTCGCATTGCTCATTACTTTCCCCTCATTATTCCATTACTTTTCTTTGAATTTTACTATGACCTTTTACGACTGATAAGAAAAAGGCAGAATATTTTGTCAAAATATCTATAAAAGTGACCTTTAAAGGTAACTTTGGAAAGAAACTAAAATCCATCACTCATTACAGCAAGGACGTCATTTTGAGATTCTTTGAAATGTGTTTTTTGTACAGCTTTACTACTCCAATAGTTACTATTTACAGGTAACTGTCTTGCATATAGTTAATTATTTCCATACTATGGCTGAACAATCATATCATACCACTGTCATTCAATATTAATAATAGCAATAATAATGTGTATTACACACATTGCAATTAATACTAGTTCCAAAAAAAGGAAAAAATTATTTGTTTTCATTTCACACAAATTAAAAAGAAAAAAAACTACATCTAAAATCCAATTTATTCCTTAATTTAGGGTGCAACAACAAAACTTCCAAGGGGAATACACTTATTTCCTCAAAAAGGTTGATTAATACAGGTTAAAAAGCCTTTTCTAGTTTTACAAAATTAATACCATGTTTAATTATATGAGATTAAAATTTCATTGCACATTATACTTAATTGGTGCAGATGGGGAGCAGAGGTTAAAACCTCTGCGTGAGTTACCTTTTGTGCTGTTTCAATATCTAATAACATAGCAGGTTTAAATTATAATGCCTGACAATATTGAACAAGTTTCTTACGTGTTTTAATTTTACCTTAGTAATCTTTTTATGTCAGAGCTTCACGAGAGTTCCCAGGGTCATAAACCCAAGCAATGAAGTAAACCGAAACAGACAATATGGTAAAGTCTCAGGCACCTGGCATTATTGAATTATGGGGAAAATGCTATCAGAATGAAAACTGCATTAACTTAGGGCACCTGAATTGTCTTGCCATTAAAATATAAGAACACGAGGACCAGATTCCTGTTAGTGACAAGCCAGCTCTGGAACTGTTGTGAGTTCCCCATGCAGGGAGGACCTGAATTTGCTGGGCCCAAGGGGGAGCAGGCTGTTATCACAGTGTTATGATATGTCGGGTGAGAGCACTAGATATCCTTTTGATATTGAATAATTTGGCCTTTACTTGACCTTTCTCTGCCACCCTACTCCACATGTTTGCAGAGGTCCACCGGACAAGCACGTATTGGGCACGGCCATTAATGGTTATGCATTCCAAACCTCATTCAGGTAGGCAACTTAAGCCTCTCTGATGCTTTAGGGAAAAACCTTCCTGCAAACCAGCTCTGCTCGGCTTGTATCTACACAAAACCGCATGGTCAAGAGCCGAGCCATTCCTTTATGTCGGGCCATCAGCGTATTGACCATACTATTGTCATCCAGCGCTAACCCATCATGCAAAACCTGGCCTTTTCCAACTCCTTTGTCCAGCTCCAAAATTCCTTTTGTTCTCACCAAACATAGCATAGCCTGTAGGTAAACCCCACCCTATAAAAAGTCCCCACTTTGGGGACTACCTCGGAACACTTTGGACTTCCATCCCGCCTTGCTGTCGGTTTGTCCAGTGAACTCCCCTCAGCAAACCACACTGAGCTTCTCTCCCTGCAACCTCCTTTTCTCTCCAGGACTACGAGACCAGGTGTCGTATTACCCATTCCCTAAAGCTCTCCATTTCTATTTGTCAGTTAGTTAGTGTATGTTGTATCTTTCGTGTTATTTGTCTTCAATAAAATATTGTTTGTTACTTTGAAACTTTGTCTAACCACTCTCTGACCTGACGCTGTATACTTAGGGTAGAAGATCCTAGCTGAAGTTACCCTGCCTCTTGTTAGTTTATGAGAATGCTCAAGCTTAATTTTCCCATCTTGTGCTTTTATTTGGTTATTTGGGTGCCCCTCCCAGGACCCCCAACATACAGGGTAACAAGACCTGCTTAAAGGTTGTGGTGCACAGTATCGTGGCAGTAAGCATGAGGGAGCAGAGCCACGAGGTTTTTCCGGCTCTGTCTGCCCCCTCTAATTCCTCTTTGGATTTGCCCATCAAGGAAGGAAGACAGTGGAGAGATTGCCCTGAGAACATGGCAGCATGAAGCTTATTGCTTCTTCAGGCCTTGGCCATTTCCACAGTACACTGTTATAGTGCAATTATTCCACGTTCAACCTCCTGTGGAATCCTGGGGTTTGCAGTTGGGAAGAGGGGCATTTAGAGTTCTCTACCAGAGAGCTCTTTGGCCTCAGTAAACTATAAACCCCAGAATTCCACAGGAGGTTGGAAGTGGAATATTAACACTATGACACTGTAGGGCAGAAGGGCCCAACGTCAACATGGTCTTGTCCCTCTTTCTCCCTCCACTTTCCCTCACCCACTTTCTGATCAATTTTTCTCTCTCCAATACCTCTGTCTCACCTTCCACTCCTCTCTTTTATGTTATGACTACAATACTAATATAACAATATAGTGCGGAAATGGCCCTTGTTGGGAGCATAGGAGTTTGGGCAGCAGCAGTCTCAGGCCATTTCTGCTCATTTTATATTTAACTGGCATTGATTCCAAAACTAGTAATCCCCCAGTGCATTCAAGAGAAGCCTGACATGCTCAAAGCTCCAAATTATACATTTTTCCAAAACATTGTTATATTGATTTGTATCCAGCCTTTCTCCCAAAAATTGGAACTCCAGACAGTTTACAACATACAAAAGAACATTACAATTAAACATATAAAACTTAGTATTAACATGGCATTAACGTATTAACAGTATCAAGATAATTCAAGCCTACACTTTTAGGACCTTTCTGCACTACACTGTTATAATGCTATTATTCTGCTTTCAACATCCAATGGAATCCTGGGGTTTGCAATTTAGGGAGAGGTCTTTAGAATTCTCAGCCAGAGAACTCTTTGGCCTCAGGAAACTACAAATCTCAGAATTCCACAGGATGTTGGAAGGGAAATAATAGCTCTATAGCAGTGTAGGGTGGAAATGATTTGCCTCCCCCTGTTATCCTCACAACCTTCCTATAAGGTGGATCAAACTGGAAGAAAGAGTAACTGTCCCCTGATTAGCCAGTGATTTGTAAAACAGAGGAGTGATTTGTGCTTCCAAATTCCAAGTATTGGTACAATATAAAGTCAAAGACTTTCATGGCCAGAATCCGTAAGTTGTTGTAGGTTTTCCGGGCTTTGAGCCATGTTCTGTTAGTCTTTGCTCTTGACGTTTTGCCTGCATCTGTGGCTGGCATCTTCAGGGGATCTGCACTACACTTCAGATCCTGCACTACACAACAACCTATTGGTACACTACTCTAACCACTATGCCACACTGGCTCCCTGTTCTTCTCTGTGCCGTTATGCATTGCCTGGATTCATTCAGTCTGTCTGCTACTCAAAACAGGGGGGAAAAGGATGTGGGGGAGAATAACCTGAAACTGGACAAAAGCCTATAATTGAGACCTGTGCATTCCTTCCTTCAAAGAGACTGTCTTCAAAGGCAATTTTGGGTTTTTCATGGAATGTAAGATCGCAACCTGAAATCTTATGACAAGCAATTTTTTAAAAAGTGCACACTTCATTAAAAGAACAAACTTTTCAGAGCTAGGAATATGAAATATAGCAATTAAAGTCTGTTTGCTTAAAAATACTTCAGTTGAAGTCCTGGACAGTGGAATAATATCCCTTAGATTAAAGTTTAATTGAAAACAGTATTTACTGCTCTAGTGCATTTGATAGAGTCCTTTGTGGCATTTCTTTATGTATAATTGTGTTTTGCAATCAATTTAAAATAACGATGACTACAGTCCTTGTAGGAGGTGAATGTGAGTCCTTGGGAGGAGAGTGGCATCTACAGGGGTTTCTGCCAAGCAGATACAGAAAAAGTAATTTTCGTTCTGCCAGTTTTGAATGATCCCTTTTGCATATGAAATGCTTTCGCAAAAGAGAAAAAAAATCCCCTCTGCTTGATGAGATAAATATTTTCAAACCAGGGAGGCGGTGCTGGTGGGGGGTTTGGGGAATGCAATATCCTTACATTTTTATCTCTGGATGTTTATTCCAACTATGTGCTTCCTTAGAATATCTTGTAACAGTTCTCTTGCAATACTGGATTGTCCCTGCAGCTTGGGTGTTAAGAAGACAAAAGAACTATCAATGGTTTTCCATTAAGGATCTTACAGTTAGTATTAGAAAGGCCATTTTGGCTCAGGGTTTCTAGAAGCACTAGCTCAGAAAAGCAGTATTTCCTACTCTGGCGGTAGCCTCTAAACTAGTTTGCTGACTAACCATGGAATAACCAGACCACACACAGAACCTAGGCGACTTAGGACCTAGGCGACCCCCAAGTCACAGGACTTAAGTGAGGGCAAACAGCCAGGTCCACCTCAAGGATAGACGCTATCCCCACCCTGGGTTACATGATCTAAAGAGACAGATCCAGAGACCTGATCTTCACCAAAAGGGTATCACGGTGCTCACCGAGAATCTTACTTTATCTTCACCCACAACCTGCCATGGACAAGAAGCAAGTTTCTGCTTAGTCCCTTCATCCCATGAGGCTGACCGACAAAGTAATATTTACAGCTCTGGCTGTAGCCCTTAAACTAATTTGCTGACCAACCATGGAATAGCAAGACCACACACAGAACCTTGAATTGAACAAAGGTCACTTTATTTAACCTATAACCTATTTGTTTTGAACCTGGAAGGAAGAAGTTGGGAGACTAACCTAGTGTGGCTTCACTTGAGGCCAGGCATCAATCCTGATTTCCTCCTTGACCTTTCCTTGGGTGATTCACCTTGGCCTTCCTTTGGTTGAACCTTCCCTTGGGTGGACTTCCTGAGCCTTACCTGGCCAGCCACCTACTGAAAAACAAGACCTAGGCAACCCCCAAGACATAAGACTTAAGTGAGGGCAAACAACCAGGTTCACCTAAAGGGTAGACTCTATTCCCGCCCTCCCTGGATCATAGGACCTAAACAGGCAGTTCTATAGCTGACACAGACTACCATCCATATAATTTGTTGCTATTATATACCATCACGTTGGCTTTGACTTACTGCAATCACATGAATGAGACCTGCAAGACACCCCGTTGTTAACAGCCTTGCTCAGGACTTGTAAAATTAGGGCTGTGACGTCCTTTGTCAAATCAATCCACCTGTAATACACTCTTGATCTTTTCCTAGGGCCTTCCAGTTTATCAAGCATTAATCACTTTTCCCAGAGAATCGTGTCATCTCATGATATGTCCAAATGTGATAACCTCAGTTTATCAGAAATCTTTTTAGCTTCTAGGGGGAGTTAGGCTTGATTTGCCCTCAGGCCCATCTTTTTGTCTTTTTGGCAGTCCATGGTATCTGTAGTATTATCTACCAGCACCACATTTCAAATGAGTTGATTTTCTTCCTGTCAGCTTTCTTCACCATCCAGCTTTTGCAATCATACATAGGAATAGGAATACAATGACATTGGATGGTCCTGATTTTGTACCAGCAAATTAATATCATTTGAAACAAACCCATAAAAGAAAACATATAACTCCACATTAGTAAAAACTCTTGTAGTTAGTTCTTGGAATACAGATGTTTTCTCTTGTCACTCAAAGGATACAAAGAAGAGAGGGAACACATCTTTGAAGGTGGCAAGGCTGAAAGAAGGTCCTCCTTAAATATTTTAGAATGCAAGCAGGATCACATGGGGAAATATGTCCTTCACATAGTTTAGACCTGATCCATATAGGAAGTTATGGGTCATAACTAGAACTTTGAATTTTAGGGAGAAATAGACTGAAAACTCCTGGAACTGTGGCAACGAAGGGCTGTTCTCTGTAGCCAGCCCCACTTAATACTCTCTCTGCAGCAATTTGGACCAACAGAAGTGACTGAACACTTTTTGAAGTTGTTGAACAGGAATATACTTTCTTCTGGCCTTTGCCCTCCAGAAAAGAATAGAGTCACTGTAAAACAGTGCTCTCAAGTACCATTCCAGGGAAGTGGCCCAGAAGGATATTATACTGTATTCAATGGCATTGAAAGCCTCCAAAAAGTTCATCAGAACCAAGAGGAACAGCATCCCCCCTGTCCAGTTCTTGGCATAAATTCCTGATGGTCAGAGCTGTCCAGCAGTGGAATAGGCTGCTGCCTCTATGAAGTGTGGTGGAGTTTCCTTGTTTGAAGGTTTTTAAGCAGAGGCTGGATGACCATCTGTTGAGAGTGCTTTGATGTGGGTTCCTGCATGGCAGGGGGTTGGACTGGATGACCCCTGTGGTCTCTTCCAACTCTGTGATTCTATGATAAGTAGCAAACCAAGACAAACAAACCATTTCCATCCCATAACCAGGGCTAAAGTGAGACTGAAATAGATCCAGATTATCTGCCTCATGGAGGAACCTCTGGAGCTGGGAGGCTACCTCACACTCCGGTAACTTGGTTAAAAAAAAAAGAAAGAGGAGACTGCTGATAGTTATATCTCATAGTGGAATTCACCCCCTAAGTGGCTTCCAAAGGGGTGGTAGCTTCACTAGTGTCCAGGCTATCTCCATGGAAGACCCACTTACACCCCTCAGCTCAGGTATGTGTGTAATTCAAGCCACCTGTCAATTTATGGCAATCTCATGGATTGCATAGAGTTTTCTTAGACAAGAAATACCCAGCTCAGGTAGATGATGTAAAATAGCTAAAGACTGCTGGCCGCAGGTTGCAAGGTGACACCAGTGAAGGAAGATCTTTCAAAAGGAATAAGTAGTAAGCTGCAAAGTTTCTTCTCTGTCCTTCGTGGATGTTGTCTGATTCTCCCTCTCCCTTGCTTTGAGAAAGATCACTTGGTAATTGGAGCAGGAGTTTTATTGGAAGGAAACCAACTGCCACTTGAATTTTGCCTTGGCATTTGAGGTAAAGACATTTAGCAAGATGAGCTGACTCTTCATAGCTCTAGTCTGAGTCCTAAAACCAATGGCACACTGGTGCTTAACAGCCAATGTGATGGAACTTCCTTCAGTTCCACCTTGCACTCACCGTGCTACCAATAAAATGCATACAGGAGTTTCCAGAGCACCCAGCGCATATTTCGTGGGACGTAAGGGGTAAAGAAGCCCCTCTCACAGTTCCATAGGTGGAAAAGGGTACATTAGTGTAATAGTCCCTTTGGGTTTTGGAACAATCTCATAGATGAGATGTGTACATGTCTCTTGACATTTGTAGGGAAGGAAGTGCCATTTTGGGTATGTTTTCAGCCATATAACCAGTATTCTGCCATTGTTTTTGCTGCAAGAATTGTACAAAAACACTTTTCTACAAAAAAACACAATGCCTTGGGTATCATCCCTGGAGAAAGGTGAAGTATAAATTCAGTACACAAACAAATTGTTAGTGTTTTTTTTATAAAGGGTTTGTGGTTTTATTTGCTGGATTCTGAATGATGGTAGCTGCAATCCAAATGGCTTACATACCTATGTGAGAAGCTTACCATGGCAGGTGACTGTCTTCCGTCACCCCTTTCATGCTGGAAGCATGGACCAATGTTCCCCCTATCCAGTACAGAGAACAGACTGTCGGAATTGTCTGGTGCTTTCACCCACCTGCGAGTCTCATCCTGCCACACATCCAGTGTCCTGGGCTATTGTTGTCGACAAGACAATGTCTACCTCTCTCAAGGTTAATTGACTACTGTTCTTTGAAATATACATGAGAAACTTTATTGACTAGGCTACTGCTTGACCTCACCTGTCAAGTAAGAGGAGGAAGATAATAACAGTGAGAAGGACTCCCGCAAAAAAGGAACCTGACAAGAGGTGAAAGACTGCAGAATGCAATACATTTTTGCCAACATCACTTACCTCCTCATTCGCTGATGTCCATTTCATCTCCCCTTGCTGTACTTTTTTTCCCAACAGCATACCCTATGTAGATTACTTCTGTAGAGCAAATGTCAAATGGAATGTCAAATAGCAGTCTAATAATTCAAGGGGAGACACTGATCTTATCAAACCAGGATGCTTGTTTCTCAAGAATGTAAGAAAAACCCTTCTGGATCAGGTCCAGTTAGTCCACCATTCAGTTTCCAACAATGGCCTGACAGCTGGGAAAGTTGCAAGCATGGAAGGAAAGCAACAACCTTGCATTGTTGGCTGATTCCTAGCATGTGATGCTTAGGTGTGCATTGCCTCTGCACACTAAGGTTCCCTTTTACTTTAATAGCTCTTAACAGCTTTGCCCCAGTGGCGCAGCAGTTAATGCTGGTACTGCAGCCACAAGATTGTGAGTTCAATCCTGCTGGGCTCCAGGTTGACTCAGCCTTCCATCCTTCTGCAGGGTGGTAAAATGGGTACACAACTTGTTGGGGGCAATTAACTAACACGTTGTAAACCACATAGACAGCACTTAGCTGATAATTGGTATAGAAATACACATGTTATTAACAGATAAGGAAAGGCTTACACTTGCACCTCATGAGAGGTGTGATTCAAGAGTGGCCTATTCGTCTGGCACCTTAGATGAGATAAGAAATACTCATCAAGATCAGAACATGTTGGAACAAACTAAATGGGACTATTCAACAGGATTCTAGTCACTGGAAAATAGAGAAGGTTAAAGCAGCGGCATGATAGCCATGTTTAAACATTTGAAGGGATGTCATATGGAGGATGGAACAAGCCTGTTTTCTGTTACTTCAGAGACTAGGACACAGCGCAATGACTCCAAACTTCAGGAAAAGAGATTCCGTCTAAACATTAGGGAGAATTTCTTAATAGTAAGAGCAGTTCAACAGGTAAATGTGGTGCTTTGGAATGTGGTGGAGTCTGCTTCTTTTGAGGTTTTTAAACAGAGGCTGGATGGTCATTTGTCAGGAGTGCTTTAATTTGTATTCCTTCATGGAAGAGAGTTGGACTTGATGGCCCTTGCCATCTCTTCCAACTTTAGGATTCTAAGAAATACCAGAGTTTCCCCCCGCCCACTAAACCTAGTCTTTTGCAGAAATTCTTTTTTTAATAACAACAGCAACAAAGTCCTTGAATGTGAAAAATCTTTGTGGAGATTGAAAATAGTTGATCTTCATGTGTTTTCTTCCCCTTCTACACTGGACACCTTTGATGTGCATCAGGCAGTTGTGATGAACATTGGGCAATCCCATTGCACTCTGGCACTTCCTAGCCAGTGCTCACATATGCCTTGGGAGTGTCCCAATGTGCATTGGTGTGCACTGTACATCAGGACTGTGTTGCATTAGTCACCTGAGTGGCTGCCATTGCCCAGTGCTTAAGCAGTTCAGAAAATTCAGTTCAGCTATTTATTTATTTTTAAAAAATAGTTGCACTGGATTTTTATTTGTTGTCTATTGTTAAATCCTATGAGCGAGCTACCTTGGAAATCCTCATTCAGAAAATGCCCTGTTCAGGTCTTGCAAAGTCAGGGCTATGGATTCCTTGCTTGAATCAATTCACATATATCATAATCTTCTGCTTTCACAACACTCCTCTACCTTATCAAGCATTGTTGTCTTTTTCAGTAACTTGCAATATGTTGCAATATGTTCGAAAAACAACAGCTAGTGAGAGTTTGGGTTTAATTTGATCTAAGCCATTTCTGTTCCCTGCCTGATCCCGTTGTCCTCCCTTTGCAATCCCAACAGTGTCTTTTATGGGGCCACTTCCACACTAGCCTGTTATAGCGCGATGATTCCACTTTCAACATCCTCTGGAATCCTGGAGTTTGCAGTTTTGGGAGGGGCCACCTGGTCCCTCCCGAAACTGCAAACCCCAGGATTCCAGAGGATGTTGAAAGTGGAATCATCGCTCTATAACAGGCTAGTGCAGAAATGGCCTGGGAAGGGAGTGCCACAGGAATTCTCCTTCCACACCTGGCCGGCTCCCTGCAGAAGGGAGCCAGAGCAGCATGCTCTTGCCTTCTACAAAGTAGCCGGGCTCTTTCCCACACTGCACTGGGTAAGGAAGCACCTCCATCATGCTTCCTGCCCTTCCACATGGCTGGTAAGGATTAGTGCAATTGTGGTTGCTTAACAGATTTATTCCATTAAGTGAATATCCCCCACTTGTGACGGGTGGGGTTGGGATTGCATCAGGACTGTGATGATATCATGCAGAAGCACAATCCATGGACTGCTGCCATCCCATCTCCATAGTGGGACTGTGACGCCATGTGGAAATGGCCTAAGATTCATTCATTTGTCTTTCTAACACTCTGGCCCTTTTCGCACGGGCCTTTGCGTGCGCGATAGCCCCGTGAGCCTCGTGGGAGTGGGAGCGTCGCTCCGCACGACGCACTCCCACTTCCGCCTGGCTCATGGGGCTGAAGCGGCGTGAGCGCGGGTTTTTTGATTTTCGCGTACAAGCGAAAATCACCCCGCGCTCGCGCAACGCTCCCGGAGCCCACCCGCACTTACCTTTCGTGCGGAGCCTTCGGGAGCCGGCCGGGTCGCGCTTCCTTCCCCCTGCCCCTGCGGAAGGAAGGAGCGGGGTGGGGAGGTAGCGCGACGGACGCGCCGCCCGCTTCGCGAGCGCATGCGCGGGGGGACGCGCCACCGCCCGCTTCGCGTGCGCGGGGGAGGAATCCGGCGTGACGCCGCCTGCTTCGCGCGCACGCGTGGGGTGGGAATCCGGCACGAGGTCTCCCACTTCGCACGGGGGAGGGCGGCTTGCGCGGCAAGCCTCCTTCGGTGCCGCTTCCCCGCTGGTTCCTTCGCCTGTGGAAGGAAGGAGGGGGAAGCGGCAGCCTCCCGGACGAGCCTTCTTGCGCTTGCTGGCCTCCCCCGCTTGCGCTAGAAGCCTCAGTGCGGAAAGGGCCTCTGTTATACTCATAGAACTCTCCTTCAGCAGCACATATAGAATGAATTACTTTTCTTTCTGCCAGCTTTCTTCACTCTTCATATCCACACATAAAAACTGGAAATAAGATGGCCTGGATGATTCTGATTTTGGATTTTCACAAAATTTCAGAGTCTGGGACTACAGGGATTAAATACCCCAAAGTGTACTTTACTAGTACTTGTTGCTGTTATTGTTATGGAGAGCCTTCCTACAACTAGCTCTCAAGTGGAGGACAAGGAGATGGCAAGCAAGAATTCTGAAGGTACAAGACATGAGAAGCAGGCAAGGGAAAATAGCAAAATAATGGCCCACGGGAACTGGTATCTTCATGATCAAGGTTTTCTTCTGTTTATAAATTGACAAAAAATTTTGTTTGCTTGCTTGCTTGTTTGGGGCTAGAGGACCTTGGGCTGTTTGGGCCTTAAGCCATTTCTTTCCTCCAAAGTTTCCACACGTCATGCCAGAATGGCTGTTATTTCAATGAGATTTCTTCTTTTTCCATTTTTGAAGATGAATATGACTATCTACTGAGGACAACCAGAAAGCTATCAGACTGCTGAAGGATTTCCCCTCCAGTTTTGATCCTCAGCTATTTCGCTGCCTAATTTTGACAAGTATCATCCTCAATTTAGCAAACTCCGTGTTTTTTCTGTCTGACCCTAACTACCACGTAAGCTTCTAGGTGGTTTTTTCCCCTCCTTGTCTAAAGTGTGCTGAAGTATTTTTCCTGCTTTCCTGCAGCTTTTTAAGTAGATAATAAGTCCCCCAAATTCACCAGCCTTGCTCTGAAAGAAGCTTGTCACGGTGGTTGGTAGCTAATGAAGATCCCTTTAGTTTATCTTCATCAATTGTCAAATATTTGAGTCCATGAAGTGGTGTGATGAGGTACAAAGACAGATATTTGAAGGGATTTTAACTCATTTGAGCAATTACATGCTTAACTGCCCTGTGATAATCTGTCAGTCTGAGCTTTTTTTTTTCTCAACCGCAGAAGTGCGGAGTATTAGAATAGCTGGATTTGGTGCAGAAAGGCCTCCTCTGAATGGAAGAAAGGCTCTGGAGAAATTAATTGCCAGTAACAAACAGCAGGACTGCTTACAAGTCACATATCACATAGTTACCTACCAGCACCAAGGGAAGGCAGCTGCTAAATAGTGTGCTGGATTGTGGTGAAATAGGAATAGCTCAGAAACTGGAAAGCACCATGAAGAATTCAACCGGTGTTGGCTAATTAAGTGCCGAAATAGAGCCCACCTCCGTCTATGCCTTAGAACGGTGCAATTTGCTACTTCTGCGAGAAATTGCTACCCACAACGTGTGTATAAATAGATATTAAGCAACTGAGTATTGATTTTGCTTTCATTGCTGATTCACACCAGATTGTGGGTTGATTGCATTAATTGGATAAATTTGAATATATTTGCATACTTTGAAAACATCAACAGAGAGCCTTCTTAAAGGCACTTCTGCGAAGATCCTTTTAAAAGACACCGAGCAATATCATGTACAGGTAAATAAACATAGTCATCAGCTTATTCTAGTCAATTGATTAAGCTGTGTGTATGTGTGTGTACACCACAAATTCTTAGCTGTTCTGACATTTAGAAGCTCTTTTGTTAGAGAACATTTTCTAATCAATTGTAAAATAATGTTCAGTTTATAGCCCAGTTTCTCCCTTGTTTCTGTCACTCATTGGTAAAGGTCAATGTGGATTAAGGCGTACTAGAAATTGCCCAAAGTAACCCTCCAGACAGGTGCAAACATCTGTTAATCTCAAACATCTCAAAATGGCAGTAGAGAACCCATTTGCCAGCCAGATGTTGTATGAACTACAAAATACATCATGCATCATCATTATCTGGCTAAAAATGGTAGGAACAGGAGACTAAGAACATTGGAAGAGCTAGAGGTTCTCCAGCCCCATGAAGCCTACCGTATTCCTGGTTTCTATTTGTCCATTTTGTCATTTAGAATTATGAAAGGGGAGAAGAAACCACCCTAACCCATGATTACAAACATTGGTCTTGAGTACGAAGTTAGTTATAGATGTTCTTCTCCCCAAGGATCAGTATTCTTCCCACAGTCAGGGGTCGGTACAGCAGTGAAACATCAACGGCAGTATCAGCAGTGAGATTCTTTGGGCAACTAGTGTGGCTTCAGTCTGGAATAGAAAAAAAACAATTATTGTTATCATCATCATCATCATCATCATCATCATTAGTTTGCCTCATAGTGGTTGCCATTTTGTAAAATCCACAGTGTTGTAAAGGAACAGAATTTTCAGGGCATTGCAATGAGGGAAAAGTTAGGTCATTTCCACTCTTCACTGTTCTAGTGTTATTAGTCCACTTTCAACCTCCTGTGGAATTCTGGGGTTTGTAGTTTACTGAGGCCAAAGAGCTCTCTGGCTGAGAAGTCTAAAGGCCCCTCCCTAAACTGCAACCTCCCTGGTTCCATAGGATGTGGAATAAATAGAATAATAGCATTATAACAGTATAATTGAGAAATGTCCTTAGTCCTGGACTAGAGCAGAACTGAGAATCAATTAGATTTTCCTACAGGTTGACTCACCACTCATTCATTGGTTGGACTGGTCTACTTTGGTTGAAATTAGGAGAGCAAAAATGATGTAACGGTTTGAAATTGGACTAGAAAGCTGGGAGAGCAGCATTCTCAACCATGGAAACCCTCTGGATGTCCCTGTGGAAACTGCATTTTCTCAGCCTCTGAACAAATCTTGCTAAGAAAACCCTATGATAGAGTCATTTTAGGATTGTCATAAATTAGAAATGACGTGAGGACACATAGCAGCAAAGCTGGGACTAACAAACAGAATTTCAGGCTGTGTTTTTCAGTTCTAAGATTTACTCCAGACCAGCACAATTTTGTACCCCAAAGCAAATAATGTACTAAAATATTGGAAATTTTGCCTTGAGATAGGCAACTTGAGAAGTTTGTGCACTGAACTTAATTCACAGCAGATTCTCTTCCCCTCGCCTGCAGTGCTCCCCATTTTCATTAAGGAAGCCGCTTTAGTTTAAGTACAAAGGCAAGGCCAATTGAGCTCTGGGACCGACCGTTGTTCTGACCTGGAGGTCATGGAGGAAATAAGGTAGGTAATCTCAGTTCCATCCTTCGTAACCTGGATTCCTCGCTATGGGGCTCCACATGGGGCTGTCAGCCTCCACTTTGCAAAGGCCCAAGACACCACCAGCATGGAGAACTAATTATCCATCACTCCTGGCAGTACAGCTGAGCAGCCTGAGAGTGCTGGCAAGTTACTCTAAGCAGGCTAATAAAGAAGAGGAATGTTTCAGGCATTGCAGTGCTACACAGCATGCCTGAATTTTATTAATGGGGGTTTTATTTTAGGTTCACTGTACCACATTAACATAAAAGAAGGGGATGAAAAAAGAGAGGGGGGTAGTGAATTCACTAAAGCTTTTAGATATAGAGTTTTATTCCAAAGCTTTAGGGAAGGAGAAATATGATCCAAGGCATTTATAATACAAGGAAGGATAAGTTTTCAGGAGCAGCTTTTGCTGTTGAGCTGATTTGCGCAATTCAACTCAGGGCCTTTCTGCTCTATACTGTTATAGTGCTATTATTCCACTTCCAATCTCCTGTGGAATTTTGGGGTTTGCAGTTTAGGGAAGAGCATTTAGAATTCTCAGCCAGAGAGCTCTTTGGCCTCCGTAAACTACAAACTCCAGAATTCCACAGGAGGTTGAAAGTGGAATAATAGCACTACAACAGTGTAGGGCAGAAAGGTCCTCACGGGCCCTAGGAAGACATGCTGACTAAGGCCTGAATCCAATGGTTAATCTCTGCTAAGACAGACCAACCATGCAGTGGGACTTGACTTACCAAGTTCCCACTGATGCAATGGGTCTTCTCCTATGGGAGCTAATGATAGGCCAGAAAGTCTATCTGTACTAGCCAGATGCCCACAAACAGGGTGTGAATGAAACAGTGCTTCTCAGAATGAGGGATGTTGCTCTTCTCTAAAAGCCTCACCTACTGAATTGGTTGGGGGAGGAGAAGAGATACTAGAGAATTTAATTTGGGATTTTTTAAAAATATGAATTTCCCATAGTTTGTACAGTTCTTTCTACTCGTAATGGAAAGAAGTTGACATTAAAAAAAAAAAAGAATATAGAAGTAACTGGAACTGACAGATTTGCCCATCCAGGTCCAAAATTTAATTGCCTTGATTGTTAAAATTCTGCCTTTGAATCCCTGTGCCATTAGCCATATTAGTTCTGAATTGGTGTTGCACTGCTATGTGACAAGCAAGTCTGAAATAGGAATAACAGGATCTTTGGAATATGGTCAGCACAGAGAGAGGATGTCTAATATGCGGCAGCCCAACAATGCAAGGAGGACTGCAATCCACAAGAACATCTGGAGGGAAGTTTATAAGGGATGGACACCTGGAACATGGTCCTACCTTTATGTTCCAATGACACTTACTCTGGTCTCTGGGGAAGAGATGAGCAGGCAAGCCTAGCTCCATCATCCCCTGGTCGCAGTGGTTGGTGAGAGGCCCTCCCTTCGTATTTCCATTGCTCTGGAAACAGAGGGAGAGAAGGGTAGCCTGCATCTGCTGGACTGCATCTCCTCCTCCAGTGCCGTCTCCTTGTCCTTATGTGTTCTGTGTTATTTAGATTGTAAGCCTGAAAGCCACGAACTGTCAAATTAATGAGTTTAAGCTGCCCTGGGAGATATCATTTTATTCTATTTTATTTTATTGGCTGAAGGGTAGGGTATCAACACTTTAATAAGTAAATGCATAAGGAATGAATGCAAAAATGTACAGGAAATTTATTTTTTAATGCTTAGGATAGTGGTAATAATAATAATAATAATAATAATAATAATAATAATAATATGCTTCAAATTAACATTGCTAATAAAGTGGCATTTGAAAATGTGCTGAAAATGAAAGAAAAACGGATTGACTTCTGGTTATTTCCATCTTCAAAAGTTACTTCTAATCAGGATCCAGAAATTGCATATTGTATAGATGCTTCTTTAAAAAGCTATCAAAGCACTTAACGAACAAACATGCGACATGGTATCTATCAAAGTCTCATGGTGCCTTCACTTCTGACAAAAGGCGCTCCAAAGATCTGGCACGTTGCACCTCATTTGCATTTGTGCATTTCATTATGCACATAATTGCATACCAATGGATGTGTCCTTTCCCTGCTATCTAAGAAACCATTATTATGGAATGTCAGAATTAAATGCTGAAATGTCAACAATTGATGAACAAGGTAACCTGAACTTTTGTGGGATCTCATTCTTTCAAGACTTGCCCCTAAGATGACTCATTTTCTAACATACTGTTACTGTTTGATAAATATCCTAAAGAAGGGGACTCATCTCCATTAGAAATAAAGAAAAAGTTATGTGTGCATATACACACATGCATGTTCAGGCATTCAGATGGGACTTGAAAGAAAAAAGAAATTGCAACAGCATTCCTTAATGTCACCCAAACATTAAAATCAGTGGACATTAACACTGAACCTCCATGGGATTTCTGTAGAATTACATATATTACATTCAGATTGGAAATCCAATGAGTTTATCCATGATTAATGTTATGACACCGAAGAAAGCAACCTTTCTTCCGTAGATGGGCCAACCATTTTGCACGTCGTAACGAGTATATTCTCAGCATTTGACAAGTACAAATAGCTAATCTGAAAGAAAAAGAAAACAAAGAAAGCCATTTACACCCATCATGTGCATGCTGGAATATTGACTGTTCTTTGCAAGATTGATCTAATATTTTACAGTATATTCCCCCTTTCCTGTCATGATTTCATGGTCTTGTTTCTCTTGCCCATAGAGGGAGGAGGGATGGGGCAAAGTAACAGGAGGGGACGATGGATGGTAATAGGAAGTTGCTTATATTTGGTCACGGGTTCACCAACTCACCATTGTCTCTTCCAGTGACTGATAGTGGCTCTCCAAAGATTCAGATAGAAATCTTTTGCCAACTTACCTGGATATGCCAGGGTAGAGTTAGGGTGGTATAGTGGTTTGAGCTTTGGACTACAGACCCTGAACACCTACTGAGTGACCTGATGTGCATCACACCCTCTCAGTCCCAGAAAACTCCATGATAGGTTCACCTTAGGGTCACTGTAAGTTGCAGATAACTTGAAGGCACATGACAAAAGGGTCTGTTACTCTTTACATGCAACCTATGAATCCCACCATTGAGCTTTGAGACTCTTCCAGTGTTTTCACTCTTATCTGCCCCAAAATGAGAACTGGGGTCATTTCAGGTCTTTATTCATTCTTTCTTTAATTTATATGCCACTTTCTTCTAACATGGGATCCAAGATGGCATACAAGATAACAAGATTAGCGGAAAAACCGGCAATAAAAATGAAGACACAATTCAAGAAATTGTCACATTAAAATACCACTAATTTTCAAGTAGAATGTGCTTGTGTGTTCATCCTCATTAATGTCTTTTGCCATCTTGACCACACTCTGATGTTGCTTGACCACACATGTCCCAATTTATCCATGCATATCTCTGTGAAATGTTGGATGGCATGCTATATTTGTTTTCTCATCTGAACTCTCTGGCTCTCTCTTCTCTTTTGTACAGTAAGAGCTCCAGTATCTGTGGGACAGTGACACTACTCTAGTTGACTCCAGAAGTTAAAGGAACTGCCCAAAGAGCAAAACACTATCCTTCTTAAAAAGTTCAGTCTTTTTGGAGAATTCCTTTGAAATTCAGATTAGAATGTGGATTCACCATCCCTTGGCTTCATCCACCACTGCATTTCTACCATGGCTTTTTTCCGTGCCCACTTTCCTAACTCTGATAGCTATTTCTGATCTTCATGCTTCTTCTTTTCCTCTGATTTCCTTTCACACTGTCCTTCTACCATGACTTCACCCTTTTATTGGAAGCCACTGGCCTTGCACCAACCTTCAGCTATGCTTTGGAGCCACCCTTGAGCTATCACCACCTGTATATGAAGGCAGAGCCTGAGACCAACCCGATCCAATTCCCCAATGTGGATGAGAGAGGGATACTCATTCTAACTCAGCCTGCAACACATGTGGATATATATCCACAGATATCGGGGCAGGACCTGAATAATTATCCCCTTCCTTTTCACCATGATGGATGAGGTTGGTCTCACATATATCTGGAGAGTAGAGGTTTGTGTGTGCACTCTTGTATCAGGGTTTTGATGCATGGAGCCAAAGTGAAGCATTTCTCACCGATTTCACTGGGAGATCTTATGTGCTTCAGCCTGTCCTTGCCTTTCATATTCCAAACATTTCCACATTGGACTGTTATAGTGCTATTATTCCTCTTTCATCATCCTATGGAATCCTGGGGTCTGCAGTTGAGGCCCCTCCCTAAACTGCAAACCCCAAGATTCCATAGGATGTTGCAAGTGGAATAATAGCACTGTAACACTCCAGTGTAGATATGGTCAAGGAGTGTCAGCTTAATACCTCCTGATTGTTGTGAGAGCAATCTCCCTCTCTCCCTAATTTTTTTTTTAAAACTACCAAGATTTGGGGAGGGGTGAGTGGATCACAGATTTCTTTTTTTAGAAAGAGTGAGAGAGTGAGAGAGAGAACACCATTGTTCAATAGTCTGGGCATTTTAAAAGTTTCTAGTCCTGATGAAGACGAGATGTGTTCCAGAGGAAGACTTCTAGGCATTAAGGAGTCCTGCTTCAAATAAATATGGATATTATATTTCCATTACAGCATGGGACATATTTCATTGAGTCTTTCCTTTATCTTCTGTGCACACAGGAATAGGAAATAAATCTCTTCCTGCTATTTGTATGCTCAAAGTACATTTGTCACTGCTGTTCATCAAAAGATAAAATGCTGGAGATGTACAGTGCTCTTATTGGGTGATTAAACATGCTTGGGTCAGTCGTGGCGATCCACTTACAGCTGGCGTAACACAAGCAGAGACAGAAGCTTCTTAAAATCCAGATTACATCCCACCCCCCTGGAAGATACGATGCACTATATACCCAGGTTGAAAGCAGATGTCTATTTCTGTGCCTTAATCTTGACTCAAGAAGATGTGTGCTACCATGTTAACATTTTTGGTTGCCCATTCTTGCCCTGGTATGGGATTTAAATAAAAACAAATTACAGGTCTTAACAGTGATAGATGGACTTCGCTTCTATTGGTGCAGAGTATTTTTTTTTCTTTTAGATTAAAGGCTTACGCATTTATCTGCATAAACTAACCCCCGGAGTCAGGGAGAGCTGACATTTTCCCAAGAAAAATGAATATCCTAACTTATTCCAAAGAGAAGACTTGGTGTTTGTATGCCCAGACTGACCTTTGCAGCTGCCCTTTCAGATTAGGTGCACTACATGGAAAATTGTGCTCTTACAGTACTCCATAAATCATACCTACCAATTTTCTTTAAAGGGGTATGTAAATATCAGTGTACCAGGTGGGTAAACAACACTAACCTCGTACAAATGGCTTGAAAATTGAAGAAAAGCACCTTATTTTGCCGCCGAAATTGCTTTTGAAGCCCAGGCATTGGGGCTTGGGTTATGGAATGCATGAAATGATTTGTACACGGGGAATAGAAAATGCGTTGATGATAACCACACTCGACACAGTTCCTGTGTTTCTCAGTTCTCATGGTGATCAAAGATATCATTGCTGTATATTACTTCTTTTTTTCTTGACCAGCCCTAAATACATGTGAATTTCAAGTGACACACGCATTATCTGCATGTTTCCAAAACGGGCAGGCGGCCTTTTTGTAGCATGCATTTCTCATTGGAGTTGGCTAATGATTCTAGCTGGAGTCCAGAAGTTGCAGTCAGGATTTTGGCTCTGCAGATTTTGTGGAATTTTTTTTAATGCGAAAGGAAAACGGTGGAGGGATTTTGAGCAGGGGTGGGGTGGAAATAGAATTCTGAAAGGACAAGCAATTTTTTCTTCCCTTGGTGATGGGGATGATACTGATTGGGAAGGAGGTGTCTCCAGAACAGTGACTCACAAAGAGAGACAATGGACACCTCCCCTACGCATTTCATCTGATGTTCTTTCTCATGGCATTCGGCTGTGGCAGGTGGCTCATGAATTCCTGCCCTTGAGTTTGCAACAAGAGCCCTTGCCCTCCATCATCTCCGTGGCAACCTTTTGAACATGGCACAAACAGATCTCTAAAAAGGAGCAAGTTTAGAATGAGGTCTGTAGCTAAACAGAATAAATGCCAGAAGAGCTAATTTTCCATGCAGACAGACAGACAAACAGATAGACACCACTCAGCAGCAGCAGCAGCAGAGAGGAAAGGTTGTAATTGCAGCCACAAAATGAAGAGGCCATCTCATTTCACTCCTGTTAAGATGACAGCTCTCCTAGAAAATATTGTCAGATACACCCTTTAGATAACACAGATCTGAAAAGAAGAAGAGCTTCCAGGAGTGAGTGAAATGGTGGCGGTGATGGGAAGGAGAAAAGCAAATTAGGAATTCTAAGTAGGTGTGAGATATATGCTGATTCAGTTATGCTACGTCATGAGAAAAAAAAAGGTGAAATGGGAAAGATGGCATGCTGATGAATAGATATGGTTGGATTCTATGTATTTGTTTAGCCAGTTCTATTTCTTTGCCTTGAGCAGGAGTCTAGCAAAAGTAAAGGAAGGAAGGAAGGAAGGAAGGAAGGAAGGAAGGAAGGAAGGAAGGAAGGAAGGAAGGAAGGAAGGAAGGAGATGCTGTTTGTAGCATGGAAGCAAAGCAACAGAAGAAGGACCAACTGCTTAATGTCAGTATTTTGACCATGGCCAATTATGGCTGGCACTTTGTTAGGCAGTTACATCATTGTAAACCGACTGATGAGCATCTAAAATTTAATTGCACCATTGGGCAATGTTTGGATGCTCAAGAGGGGAACAGAGATGGACCTACATCTACAGGGCCATTGCATGAACATGGCCACCACACACCATGGGACCCCATGCCCGATAGGTCCTACTGCACAATAAGCATCATTGTGCTTTGGATCTCATTGCTTAATGGGAGCCTCTTATTGCTTAATGGGACACTGTCCAGGATGCCCCAATACAGATTGTTGCATTCACTAGAAGGGTTGTGTATCAGGTCAGAGATAACACTTGTATCCTCTAATGCAGCATCTTGATCTCTATCTTCCTTTAAGGGGGGGTAGTTGGCAAACCTGTGAATCAATAAGAGGGGCATTAATGTGGGAGTGGCAGGAGCAGCTAGCATCTTCCATGTGCATGAGGTATGATTTCACTTTGAACTTTTAAGGAGCTATCCAATCTGTTAAAACTATGGGGGGAGGGATAGAAGTTCAGCACCTTGGATAAGTCACCACATTACTGTCATGGGAATCTACCAGTGATACTTGGTCTTACATTTCCATAGTATTGGAGATAAACCTATGAACCAAGGCAATACCCTGCCAAAGGACATTTGTTGTTGCTGTTGTCATTGCTGTTGTGGTTGTACAGATTTTGATCTAGGCATCAGCAGATAATTTTAGGTTGTGAACCCCTGATGCTGCCATTTGTCTAAATGCTAATTACTAAACATACAGGGAAAAACAACTCAACACAAATCTAAAGAAGAACTTATAGAACACAGATTCACAACTCATCAGCTGTTGCATAGACAACTCACTGAAAAATATAACATAGGAGAATAGAAGAGATAGAAAGTGAAGAAAAAGAATTTGGCAAATTATTGAAACCAGAGGTAGAATATGGCATAGGAGAAATTTACAAAATCTTACTAAAACTAGATTTAGAGCAAGAAATTGTCAAGGAGAACATGATAAAATGGGCACAAAATATTGGCTACCCCATTTTACTTGAACAATGGGGGAAAAAACATGGAATCTGACATTAAAATTGATAAAACCAGCCAAATTAAGAGAAAACTACTATAAGATGCTCCATAGATGGTATCTATCGCCAACACAACTTTCAAAGATGACAGGAAAGGCCAACATTGCATGTTGGAAATGTGAACAAAAAGGAACTTTTTTCACATTTGGTGGCATTGTAAACATGCTAAGAGATTTTGGAGGGGTACAAGTGATAAAATTTCAGGAATATTTAACTTGAATTTCCCACTGTCCCAAGAAATATATTTACTTGACGTGGTTGATGGCCTGATACAGCTAAATAAAAAACAAGGAAAGATTTGGTTATATATGGCTACAGCAGTTAGATTAATCTATGCCCAAAAGTGGAAGCAACCAACAAAGACCTGGACTTGAATAAGAACATTCTACACCAGAGAAAAATATCCAACTACTTTTTTTTTCTTGCTTTTTTTTTTTTTAAAGATATCCAACTACTTCTGTATAGGAAATAAATGTGTGAAGCACCAAGAGGATCCCAGCCTAAACAAATATGCTAAATTGTTATTATGATACAACACTGTATGATACCTACTCAACAAAGGCCCCTTAACATTCCCTGTGGGCTTTTCTTTTTGTGGCTTTTCCTAGCTACGTAAGTTCATTCTTGACTATATCCACAAAGAGGCCCTCTTTGTTGGTTGAAAATCTTTTCTCTCATACTCAGGTTTAAGCCTCTTTACTCTGTCTCACCAAAGCTACTGAGATTTGAAATGCTCAGTTGAGTTCAGCTGTGATTTCTTAGATAGTATTTTACCACTGCGAAAAGTGTGAAATTTGTTCCTCCCTTTTTGTTTGCACTACTGTAAGAAAAGAAGATAGCTGTACAGAATTTTCTTCAAACATTCCACCTCACTGTGTTTGGGGCAGCTTCCATGTTCTCCCCACAAACCTCTGTAATGACGGTAGGCACTGGGATGTTTAGAAAATGGTGGTTGAGTGGTCACTACATCTTCTGTTGTCCTCAATTGCAGATCAGCAGAAACAGATGAAAAAGAACAAGAAATAGAAAGTGTTGGAGAAAGGGAGAAAAATAAGCTGTGCTTCTTTCACAGCTGATGGTAACCCCCCTCCAAACTACTGGAAGATATCTCTTCCCCCTGGAGAAATTTCATGATGTCCTCCCCATTTCTCTGCCTACAAAGAAGATGGGAGATTTCAAAGAGCTATTTGCACACAGAATGGTTACAGGGATGGTCTTGTTTCATTGCCAAGAGAGTTTCTCCCTCCCTCTCTCCCAATCTCTCTCTCTCTGTAAGCATTAGCATGACATCGGCGTGGTGGCAGCGATGCTATTAGGCCAACGAGGGAGTCCTCTCCCAGCTGGACACGTTAATTGAGAAGCCAAGTTTGAGAGGCAAAGTTCATGACTGTGCAGATGGCGGGAAAAAGCCGGGTGGCAGACCGAGGTCAGTGTCAATCTCACACTGCACCTTAATGGCTCACTTCTCTGCTCTTTCAACGTCAGTCGGTCCCCATGGGGTGGATATGTGGGAAAGCCTGTCTCCAAGGTTTCTCCCACCCCCCTCTACACTTGACTCTGGTGCGTAATTTCCTGTAAAGCAGAAGCCCTTTGCATGGAATTGTTACAAATATGAGCTGGCCATCTTCACATGACTCTTCTCCATGGTGGTGTTTGCTCTCTGAATTCTGAGGAATATTATTTGTTTTAACTGTCTACTTGAACAAATCTGTTCTTCTGAAGCACACAGCTAGGATTTTTGAGGAGGGAGGCAAACACATGTATTGATGAGGTTTGCAAATGTGTATGTTAACAAAAATAAAATAAAATAAATAACACTGTAGTTCTGATGCCCAAGAAACACTCTGCTGAATCAGACCAATAGTTCATTTCATGTGGTTACCTGTTTCTGATGATGACTAGCAGCCAGATGCTTCTGGGAATCTCACTTGCAGATGACACCATTACTTTGTATTTAGCTATAGGAAAACAGAGGGATGTTTGTCTGTTGCCTTCTCTTCTTTCAGTTGACCATGAAATGGCCAAGTCCAGGGGACTGCTGCTGAAAAAAGGTGGGATTTTTTGAGAGGCAGTCAATTTCATGGTTGGTGGTGAATTCCAGATTGCAGAGCAATAATAAAAAGAAAGTTAAAAGTGTTATGATATAAGTGTGAGTTAATGCCATCAAAATTCACCCACATGATGCCAACAGGATGCTTTTTTTTCCTAAGAAAACAAATCTACACTCCTGCAATCATTCTATAGAAAATTTTGGGAAAGTTCTCCCCTATACCTTGGCGGCCACCATAATGTCCCAGACTCAACATAGTCCCAGAGCAGGTGGTTTGGAGATGCAACCTAATTTTTGCAGCTGCAAAAATGAAAAGGGGGAAAGAGAGGCAGAGGGAGAGAGGAAGGAAGGAAGGAAGGAAGGAAGGAAGGAAGGAAGGAAGGAAGGAAGGAAGGAAGGAAGGAAGGAAGGACAAGGCTGTGCTTCTACTCCTATTAAGGAGGACAAGTCCACCTACCATGGATCTGTTGGGGAAAAAATTCTCCACACCACTGTACCATTGTTTTGGCAACAACACTCTAAATTTTTAAGAGGACAGAGAGGGGGAAACAATTGCTTTGACAATAATGAAATTAATGTCAAGCCATTTTGGATACATGGTTACTTGCAGACATGCATGAGAGAGAACAACCACTGACAGTGTGTCTCAACATCTTGAAGAGACTTTAATAGTTTCAGTTTCTTAAGTCTTTTTTTTTTTTTTTACAATCACTAATTAAAATGCATAGTTTGGCTTTCTGTGTGTGCCTTGATGAAAAGCTGTTTTTAATGAAAAGAGCAAGTGTGAGCTCTAAATTTCCTTATGGCAGAGATAACTTACATAATCACTCGTAACCTTTTTCAAGAATATTATCTCACTATTTATAAAACAATGCCTCTTTCTTGTTCAAAACTTCCTATTTGCATATGAAAAAGAGCTTTATTTACTGATGCTTTTGACTGATGAGTGTGTGTGTGTGTGTGTGTGTGTGTGTGTGTAAACGTATAATGTCAGGGTAGCTGCTTTTTCCCCCAACTCTTTCACATACAGTGGAAGTGAATTTGTTGTTGTTCAAAATCAGCAGAAATGGTTTCCAGATCATCACTCTCTGATAAAACCTGTTTAAGAAAAAAAAAATCAGAGATGTATTCTATTATGTTAACTTAAAGAAAGTACTCTATTGCTTTTTTTAAAAAAAGAAAATATTTTATAATAGTATTTTTTAAAAAAGTATTATCCATTTGGGAAAAAAAAATCCAGGTAAAACTGTGATGCTAATGTTAGTCTCTCACCCTTCTGGGGGACAAAGAATAAAATATGACAGTTTGAGGCTTTGTCATGTGTTTGTGTTCAAGGGCCTTTTTCAGCATCAATAAGGGCCAAGCTAAACAGACTCCCAGTCCCTTTCCACATCTTACCTGTTCCCAGAGGTGTCCCGTGGGGATCCCAGCAGAGGTTCTACAGGGAGAGGAGCATGATAGGAGTGCTCCCTTCCACACCAGCTGCCTCTGGTGTTAACTATGTGAAGGAGCCAGCAAAGTGACAATTAAACATCAAAAATGATGTGTGTAAAGCACTGGTTTTCTACAGAATGCCAATATGCATTGGGACACCAACTATGGAGTACCATGTGCATTGATAGAACCCAATGCACACTAGATTGAACACTCTTGCCAGTGCCCTTATATGTGCTTTCACAATTCACTAGGCAGGCTCTGTAGCACCTCTGCTACGTAGCTAAGTATACATAAAGTTATACAACATAGACCACAATATAGAATTGTGGCATCAGTGAATTGTAGTGGGATCCAATGCATGTATACTTGGAAGTAAACCCTATGGAGTGCAATGAAAATTACACCAAGAAAGTGTCCATTAGGGCCAGTGGGGTGTAGTAGTTTGAGCTCTGGATTATGACCCTAGGGACCAGAGTTTGATTCCCTGATTGGCCATGGAAACCCATTGGGTGACCTTGGGCACATCACAAACTCTCAGCCCCTAAAAATCCCGTGATAAGTTCACCTTAGGGTCACCATAAGTCAGAAAGAACTTGAAGGCACATAACGATAGCAAAGTGTCCATACGCCATCGCCGCCATCATCATCATCTCCCACCTTTTCCCCAAATCTGGGTTCAAAGCGTCTTACTAAAAGGAAAACAGCAGGGTATCTGGGAACTGCATTTTTATACAGCAATGCAAATAAGTGGATATTTTCACTAGAAATAAAGGCCATTTCTGCACTAGACTGTTATAGTATATTATTCTACTTTCAAGATCCTATGGAATCTTTGAGGCCCCTCCCTAAACTGCAAAGCCCAGGATTCCATAGGATGTTGAAATAGAATAATAACATTATAACAATCTAGCATGGAAATGGCCCAAGACTCAATCCATACAGCATCCTTCACATGTTGTAGTCTATCTGATCTATATAAATACAGTTAAGCTTGACTACAGTGCCTGAAAAACATTAGAAACAAGAAAACTAGAGGTATGGATCAAGCAGCCATTTAATCATCACATTTAATAGCTGTTGAAAGGCAGCCAGATTCCTTTTGTGCTAAATGCTTGTTGATTTGATTCTCACAACTGTTGGGTAGCTCTTATCTGTCTAATGAAATGACAACTTCACTGACATCATTGGTTGTGGGACAACTTCTAGTCCCCCACAGACTTTCCGCACTAGACTGTTCTAGTGCTATTATTCCACTTTCAACATGCTATAGAATCCTGGGGTTTGCAGTTTGGGGAGGAGCCTTTAGAATTCTCAGCCAGAGAGCTCTTTGGCTTCAGTAAACTACAAACCCCAGGATTCCACAGGATGTTGAAAGTAGAATAATAGCACTATAACAGGGTAGGGTGGAAATGGCCTTAATTTGTAGACAGAGCTGAATGCCATGTCACGGCTCAGTCTTGGAAGGGGAAAATGGACTGTAGCACTTCAGAAGTCTGAGTGAGAAATTACTTTAAAAAAAAAAACCATTCTGCTATGTTCATTAAAAACAAACAAACAAATGGAAACTCATTTGCTCACAGAAACACCAGTACAGCAGGCAAGAGATTAGATTCTTCTTTCGAGATGCATTCCATTTCCATTTCAAATATGTTATGCAGGGAAGCATTTTTCATATATAGCCAGAAGTGGTACAACCATTTCACATGGAGATGAGCAGAAATGTTCTCATGAACATTCTCATAAAAGGCAAAACTGAAAGGAATAGGTGGCTGGATATTTTCTAGGGGTAAACTTCTCCAACCACTTGGTAATGAAAGCCATCTTTAACAGCAATGACAGGGACAGCTTTCTCTAACATAGTTTCCCCTTCCTAAGCGTAGCTTCTGTGTTTGCAACTTGGCCACCATTTTACATCTCTCATAATACCATACAGACAATAGGGTTCCATAGTAATAGGCAGCTCTTTCCATTTGGCTTTCTCCCTACAGTAGAATTAGGGTAAATCATGATCAATGCATCAACTGAAACAAAATTCTCACCCTCTTCTGAGATGGAGAAATCTGTACATTTTGCTTTGCACTGCATCTGAATTTTCAAAATTCAGGTAAATTCTGAAAACAACAAAACAAACCAAGACAAAATTTTCATCCATCTCCAGTTCAGGGCTCCTTAATTCTGACATTCAGGAAAGAATGTCATGAAATCCTAATAGGTTGGCTATTTATTTAAAAAAATGTAACTATTGACCCTTGTTTTTGTAGTTATTGTGTTCCTTCAAATTGCTTCTGATTTACGAAGGCCCTAAGGCGAACCTATCATGGAGTTTTCTAGGGCTGAGAGAGTGTAACACACCCAAGGTTACACAGTAGATCTACATGGCCAAGCAGGGAATCAAATCCTGGTCTCCAGGGTTGCCATTTAACACTCAAAAACACCACACCATGCCGGCTCTCCTATTGACCCTATCAAGTTGAAAATTATCTTCTTTTTCCAAGGAGAAAGGAAAGAGTTGCAGACACCCCCCTCCTCCCAAAGAAAACACATGAGAAATTTTGGCTCAAGAATTCCACTTCAGCTCTCTACCACTTCATTCTATCACTTTTCTTAGTTCCAGTCATGTCTGCATTGGAATGACGCAGGGACGTGGTGGTAACCTCATGTGTTTGGGAGGCCACATGCATGGTTATGTGTTTGCACTACAGCTATATGGGAAAAATCCTTTCACACAGAAAACCAGCAAGTCAAAAAGAAGACTGACCCACAAACTTTCCTCCTGTAATATTCTGTGTTTGGGACTCTCCCTCCCAATTCTTGGCTACATCTTCATATCATGTATTTTGTTTAACTACTGTTCTATGTTGGAAAACCGTAGCTGAGATTATAAAATTGCTAAGCCTTAAAACAGAAGGATTAATTAGAGTCATGATAAGAAATAAATGTTACCTAGTTAGTTGGTATCTTATCCAAGTTAGGAGACGGGAAGGACGAGGATCTTATTTATTGGTGAATCAATATTATCTCCTAGGTTGACACTGTTCTGCTGAAGGTTTTTCTTTTTAAAGGCTGCTAAAAAGGCAGTTGCCTTTAGGCCTTGTAGCATGCATGCTTATTTACTGTAAACTTACCCTCTGATAGTCTCCCTCAGAGCTAGCATTGCTATGATTACGGTTAATTCACATGAAATTATGGTAGCTCTCCAGGTCTAGAGCCCTTGGTCAAAGCCCCTAAGCAGGTGTTTGCTTAATAATTTGGTCAAAGATCATTGAGTTAAAGGTTAGGCCATGGAGAAGGAGAATGAAAGGGTCACCGACTCACAGCACTTTCAGGAGGGGGTTGAGACTTGATCTTTCTGAGTCTGGAATGGTCGAACCTCAAGGTCACCCATTAGTGATCCTTCTGTAACAGACTGAGATATGTCGGCCATAAATTCACCGTGGCAGCACCTTTAACCCTATTAATACTTGGAATGCTGGAGGTAAAAGCAAGGACCCAGAAGGATCTCATTGGCGCAGGGAGAATTATTCACACATTGTCTGAGGTATTAAATTTATATGATAATGCTTGCAGCTGTTATTGCAGCTTCTCAAGAAAGGACTCCCTTAACTGATTTTCTCTTTTTACCAGACAGACACACCACACAGATGCATGAGGTAAGACCTTGCACACTCAGATCATCTTCCTGTGTGTGAGCTGAAAATACTTAAGTGTGCATAATGGGGCAATATTTCCTGCTGGTGGCAATCTCTCAATGCCTCATGAATCTCCCCCCGCCGAAAGCCCTGTGGTTGAGCTGGACATAATAGTTAGATTCTTTGTCATAATAGCTGAGATCTCATATTAGGGTTGTGTAACATAAATCTTTACGTGCAGAGTTACACATTAATTGAGCTACACAACCCTCATGTTGAATGGCAGTATTGCCTTACTGAGCCCATATACCAAATATGCAATCAAATGCACAAATGTGCCTGAACATGCCTACTTCCCCATCCACAGTGTGCAGTGCATATCCATGGGAAATGCACATTTGCAGGTGCAGTGCCATCACCCATGCAACTCCACATCCACAAACATGAGTCAAAGTTTTGATGTTCTTCTGCATTAGAAAAACACCCAAACCCACCCAAAGCAGATTCATGTGAAGTGCACATTTTCATATGCAGTGTCGTGCCTCTGGAGCCCTACATCCATGAACCCGAACTGAATGTTGACATTCTGCCTGAGAAAAAAATCCAACCTCCTCCAGAGGGAAACATCTGCCTCCATAAGACCAGCAGGATTCTAGCCGATCTTGAGTGAGAGGGAAATGATGAAATAGAGATCATTTTGCCACAAAAGATTCTGAGGATGAAAAGTTGAAATGGATGGGACTTGCCACTGATTATGTATAATTTATAATCACATGTAAGTATGCATTGGCTTACATATAGTCTACATATGTGATGCCATTTTGTGATTTTCTAAGAAAGACCACAAGCTATTGTTGGACTGGCCCACTATAGTCGGACAGACAACTGGATCATGATACAATCTGGGGCCCCTGTCATATTACACAAATATAGCACTATTATGCTACTTTAAATTTTAGGAATCCCCGCTCAGCCTCAGAAACCCACTGGGAGACCTTGGGCAAACAACACTCTCTCAGCCTGAGAGGAAGACAATGAAAAACCCTCTCTGAACAAATCTTGCCAGGAAAACCCCGTGAGAGATTCATCTTGGGGTTGCCATAAGTCACAAATGACTTGAGAGCACAGAAGAAGAAGAAGAAGAGGAGGAGGAGGAGGAGGAGGACGACGATGACGACGACTACTTACGGAATTTGCCCATCTCAAAGAAGCAAGGAAGGAAGGAAAAAAGAAGGAATGATCAGAACTTTTTTTTAAAAAAAAAACATGCAGATTCAATGAGCCATAAGTAAAATTGATTCCTTCTGAGAACCAGTTTATGATGGCTCAAACTTGTGCAGTTTGAATGGGAACAAGATGCTTACACAAAGCTCTCTACTTACTTTGCATGGCACATCATATGGGAAAGCTGCACGCACCTGTTTGTTTTGATATCCTGTACAATGGGGTATTTGGAGGGGAGGAGGGTTGGAAGAATCCATTGTAACAAGCAGAGTTCTTTTCCTCCTTAATTAAAAATAATTCAGTGGAACCAGGATCACAAAGAGAAGACGAACAACATACATCCCTTTGAAAGGATCCAAAAGTAATAGAAAATGTCAAAATATTTTTAGAACCCTGAGCTGTATTTTGGTGACAAAATTAAAGAGTCCCCCCACCTTCTCCATCAATAGAAATAAAACTTGTCTTTCCAGATGAAGTTGAAAATTACGTATTGCCACATTGCTTCTGACAAAGCTTTTGTGCTTTCCATTTTAACAAAACTGCTGAGTATAGCTAATAGGAGGTTGTTTTTTTTTAACCTAGAGATTAACCAGAGATTAAGAAGTTTGGAATGGTCATATTCATAATCCCCACAACTCCATCCAAGTGATTCCCCATTAAAAGTGACAGTCTTTCTGTTCAAAATCTGAACCCATGATCAATTATAGGAATCAATCTTAACAGATATATATGTGTACAAACCTGGTGTTTGGAGTCATCAACAAAACACCATCTATAATGAAGAGAAAACACTACAGTAAACTCATTCAGTCAGCAGAACTTACAGGTGCCCATTTATTTGTTAGGTCTACTGAATCTGAGGTCATTTCTGCACCTTACCCTTTTCCATAATCATCATCCTGGCAACACCTTTGTTGGGATGGGAGCATGTCCCCAACACTCTCCTCCACACCTCCAAGTTATTTCTTCACTACCAGCCATCAGTCATCTTTGGAATGGTAGATGTCAGAGAGATCTTCAACTACAAAACAGTCATGGAAGCCATGCCCTATGAGGATAGACTTAGAGAGCTGGGTATGTTTAGTCTACAGAAGAGAAGGTTAAGAGGGGACATGATAGCCATGTTTAAATATTTGAAGGGATGCCACGTAGAGGAGGGAGAGGGCTTGTTTTCTGCTGCTCCAGAGACCAGGGCAAGGAGCAATGGATTCAAGCTACAGGAAAGGAGATTCCACCTGAACCTCAGGAAGAACTTCCTGACAGTCAGGGCTGTCCGGCAGTGGAATCTGCTGCCTCGGAGTGTAGTGGAGTCTCCTTCCTTGGAGGTTTTTAAGCAGAGGCTTGATGGCCATCTGTCGGGAGTGCTTTGAGGGTGTTCCTGCATGGCAGGGGGTTGGACTGGATGGCCCCTGTGGTCTCTTCCAACTCTACATTTCTATGATTCTATGATACTATGAAAATATTAATTCAAGCACACCAGTTTCAAACTGCAAAACACAGCATTAGCAGTTCAAAATTCTGATTAATCCCAGGAGCTGATATGTAATAATAAGGTATATCTCAAAATCTGTGTTGTTGAAAGACCAGAGGATCATTCAAGGATGACAGGGTGCAGAACCTCCTTGTATTCCTCACCATGCATTTCCTGGAACAGCATTTTTCAAATATGCTACAGTTATTATTATATTGGTGTCCACAGTCATCTGTCATATGGCCTGTAGGAAGGGGAAGATCCCGTTGACCGTTAGACTGAAATCAATTTCCTTACACATGTCTACTCATTAAGTAGGAAAATGAAGCCACCAGCTAAAGAAAAACTTGGACCATTTCCACACTACACTATTTATAGTGCTATTATTCCACTCTCAACATCCTGTGGAATTCGGGGGGTTGTAGTTCTATGGCTGAGAATTCTAAATGTCCCTCCCTAAACTGCAAACCCCAGGATTCCATAGGAGGTTGAAAGCGGAATAATAGTGCTATAACAGAGTAATGCAGAAATGGCCTTACTCCCAGGCTCCAGGCATCTCTCTTATACAAGGAGACTGTGTAACTTAATTTGGTTGTCTATTCCAAATTTGATTTAAGAAGTCAGAAGGGAAAGAAGGTGCCTTGGCATTGCTTATCAACAATCAGTCCTAGACAGCAGAGCAAGCAGACATGCCAGTCAATTTTCTTCACTACTGGAAGATATCCTTCATTTCCATACATAAAAATCCATATATGCTCATTTACACAGCTCTTGGTGTTGCATAAGTGGCCTTCCTACTCCAGAGCAATGCTTCTTTTGTCAGAAGCATCTGAAAAGGAGCAATATGAGTTTCCCTCAAAAGTAAGTTCAGAAGATTTGGGCCACCATTAGGAAAGGGTTTCTTTCAAGAAACCCACCGTCATAACTCTGATAAAATGACCATGCAAGAGAGATCTCCATACATAGTCAGTTCTCCAGGAATATTCAACTCTCACCACTGAGAATTTAAAAAGTCTTGATCAGAGATGTTTTGCTTCATTATGTGTCTTCTTGAAAGGAAGCAACAAATAATTTTAGCAATCTTCTTCCTACTGTGAGAATGTCTTCACAGTCTATTTGCAGTTAAGGACATTGTGTGCAAAACTTGCATGTAGTTATTTTGTGCAGAAAACGGCACTTTCTGCACCAGAAGTAACCTTTTCAGCACAGAAAGTAATCTTTCTACAAACAACATGCTGTTTCCTGTCCAGAAAAGACTTTTCCTTGCGGATCAACCGCATGAGGATGTGTGCAGAATAAACCCATTAGCACAGCCTTCACTGAACATGAAACAGCTTCTTCTCTGCAGAAAGTAAGATTTCTGCATGGAAATAATATTTTATTTGCAGAAAACATTGTTTCCTTCACACCCTGTTTCATGTGCAACACAACCACATGCAAATTTTGCACAGAATGAAGTCCCTAAGTAAAGCATTTTCTGTGCAAAACATAACTTCTAGGCAGAATATAATATTCTTGTATGAATGTTGCACTGACAAGAATCACAGTTCTGGAATCATGCAATACCAAGAACAGGGACAACGGGAGACACAAATGTCTATATCTGAGCACACATTAATTTTTAGGGCTGCAAATGTAGAACATCTCACTGAAGTGAAAGCCAGTGCTGGTTGTTTGAGGGAATGGTCATCATTGGTCTTCCCTTTTCATGGCTAGCCTAAAATATATCAGGATCAGCATAGCTCCAGGTGCTTAAATCAGCGCGTCCTTCCTTGGTAGCGATGCAGTTTCCCTCCTCTCCATGGATTAATCAACTCAAGCTTTGGTTGATTCAGCTGGCGGTGGAAGCTCACAGCCCAGCCGATTGATCACCATTTTGTGGAAGGCAACTCCTGTGGCACTTCACCCTCAACCCTCCACTCGCGCTGCTCCCTCCTGCAGACAGAAAATAAGGCACCGTGTCAAAGGAATTAAGATGAAAGCATGCTGACAGGAGCAAGATTACTCCACTTTGCACCCTGTAGACAACAGAAGTGGCATCACATCTCCTCGAGTTGACACATTAATGAATTTAGCAACACCTGAACTTTTCTGGAAAAATGAACCTTTGACATTAGCAAGTTAGTTGGTGTCAGTAATAATAGGATTATGTATCATACTCCTTTACTCCATATCGGATGGCAGAATTACCTTTTGGGGGAGCCTTAACGAGTTGACAGGGGTTCATTTAGCTTCCTTTTTTTAATGACATCTTCTTTGCAGGTGAACTGGGGATGAAATGATTGCTTCTTTCCTTTCTTTCTTTCTTTTTTTCCCCTTCTCTCTTCCCTCCCACCTCCCTCCACTTTGCCTGGGAGTACTCCTGAAATGTCATTATGATCCAAGATGTCTCAATCGAGCTCAATGCAAAAGAGAATCAGGGCAGGAGGGGAGGGGAAAGAGAGAAAGAGAGCAGGAGCAGTTTAAAGGTGAAACGGATCTTGTTAATGAAGAAATACCATTCTTCATCTGGAGAAGGCTTGTTAGATGGAGATAGGTGAATGTCAGAGGTGAAAGGTCAAGCATAACATAGCAAGGCGATGAAAGGTTTTATCTTTTATTGATATAAATGTTCCAGTCAAAACAAAAGAATACCAGATTTATCTAAAGGGATGTTTGGAAGAATCCAGTCATGATGGCGATGGTTTAATAAATTTTTGCTTTAGAGCCAATAATTAACAAAACAATTACGTTTACTTTCAAATTCAAATTGCATTCAGATTCATTACTGGTTGTGGTGGTGGTTGTTGTTGCTGGTTCCGAAGAAATGCTAGATTTCATTATGAATGCCAAAATGCAATAGAAAAACAGGTTTCTTTCAGCCAAATATTTCACCTCTTAAATTTTGATCTCAGTGCAAATATAACATTGGATTCTTCCTGGATATGAAGGCTGAGAATTCATCGGTTCCTCTCCTATTCCACATTATATCTGTTCATTTGCTGGTTAATTTATGTCAAGTTGCTGAAGAAACCAGAAAGAGTTGACACAATGCATTAGGGACACAAACTGAACTTCAGAATAGTTATGGAGAGTTCAAGAACTGCAGAATGGTCCCACAATTGTGCTAACTCACAAGGAAGCACATTGAAAATTGCACCCATTAAACAAATAGGTGCCACCAGTGTGTTTGTATGCATGTTTGTTTGTTTGTGTGTCCTTGGGCGGAGATGAGAAGCCTGTGGCTGACTTGGAATGCATCATAGAACTCCTGATGGAGCCCAAATATATCAAGCAGAAAACTTCTGCGCCTTATCTTTTGATACCCCTCCCCATTTTCAGTATGATGGAATGACCACAAGGAAAGCAGAGGTCATTTTGTTTCATAGCCTTAAATGGTTCTTTCAAGTAATTAGCAGCCTAAGGATACAAGCAAAAATAATAATAATAATAATAATAATAATAATAATAATAATAATAATAATAATAATAATAATAATAAAAATCTAGACATTAAGGTTTGCCGATGGCAGCTGGAAAGTTCAAGGTGACCTGTATTTATTGGCTGTTCCCAGTCCTTAGGGAAAGAGAGGATGTCATCATTTCCAGCAGCTCAGTCTGGGACTAGATCCACACTTTCTTGTAAAGTGTTATCCAAAGAAAAGAATGAAGTAAAGCGAGGCTAATGTGACAGTGTGCAGATGTTTTCTGTGCATTTAAATCATTCAGAAACATGTTGTTATTGTTTACAACTGAGTTCCTGGCAAGACGCTTCCATTTAAAATAGCCCATTATTTTAGGGAAAAGCTGGATGCTCCATGTAAACAAAGGCATGAATGGGTCCAGCTTTGAACATATTTAAAATGCACACATAACTTTTCAGTGATGCACTAAAAAGGAGTTATAAAACCTTGTTCAGTTCAGGTGCTTAGACTGAATGAGGGAGTATATTTAAATAATGTAAATAAATAGCATTAAGCAGCAGCAACAACAACAACAACAACAAAGCTTGGATTTGCAAGTTTGCAAACTGCAGATGAATGCAGAGTCGAATTCAAATTATCACTTGAATATTAGTTATACCTTTTCAGCCTGAAGAGGCTGAAGTTCAAAATGTCAAGAGCATGCTAGGTTGAGGAAGGTTGAACAGGGATGACCCTTAGCAGACTAGGACTTTGGAGATTTATGATCATACTTTCTGTACTCTAAACTTGATGTCATCTTAAATCTCTACTAAATCCTCTGTAACCTGGGTCCACCTCGAGTCTGCACAAAAACTCTGGCAAATTATGTATAAACAAAATGAAGGGATGGATGAGAAGAAGAGAAAATAAAACAGGATGTGAATTTGCATAATATTTGCATATGCTAATCCACAGGTACAGGCTTGAACTTAGAAACAATAGCTGCAATTTAAATCAGGCATGGGCAAAGTGTAGCCTCCAGGATGCATTCAATATCTTTGCCCCTTGACAGATGTTTTAGGTCTGTTGATGGGCATGTTTTTTGTATCAGAAGAGATTGCCCCGGTATTTCCCCTAGCTGTCCCATTAGAGTTTTCCCCAACTTAGCACCCAGTTATGGGGGCTAACTCCAATCAACCCCAGAAGCTGAGCTCTGCTTTCCCTAATCGTGTTTGGGTACTATATGCTACCTAGGGATGATGGGAATTTCAGTCCAGCCCCTCTGGTATCTACCCAGTTGACAAAAGCTGTTACATAATGTCCTCCTGGAATTTTTTCCTGTGTTCTACAGAATACCTTGATGGACACAAAAAAGGAGAAAGAGAGGGGAAGAAGAAAAAAGAAATGTGGCAGCACCTTTAATGCTAATTGGGTTTTATTTTAGCATGAGTTTTAGTGGATATAAAGCCACTTCTTCAGATTCAGTAGTGATATTAAAGCCTCAGGTTATAACGCATATTTATGAGCTGAAGCTGGATAGAATTTAATAGGATCCAGAAAGATGCAAACCATGTCCCTTGCCCTAAATTTTCAAAGGGCTGGCTGAGGTGATACAGTTCTTTCAGATCTTTACAGTAGTCGGTTATTTTTGATGTTTGCCAAAATTTAGTTTCTCTGTGTTAAAAACTCTGTCTGAGGTCTTTTCCACACCGGGCGAGGGAATCGCCCCGCGCCGCTACTCACCGGACCTTTCAGTTCCCCGGTCCGGTCCACTGCTCCGAAGCGGTGCATGCTCGTCAATACAAATGGCAAATGACAGCTTCCGGTTGGTCGAGGGTCTCAACCAACAGCTGTAGCTCGCCAGCCTAAAGCCTGCCCCCGGGCAGATCGCAGGCTCACATTGGTGTGAGCCTGAGAATCTGCATAATGGGGCAGGCTTGCAGTGGTGCACTGCGTGCTTTTGAAAGACTGGAAAAATCAGGTCTTTCAAAAGTACTCTGGAGGACCACTCGGGGTCGTTCCAGACCGGACTGAGGTACAGATCTGCCTTAAGTAGGTCCGACCCAGTCCGGTCCGAGGTGCAGACCTCCTCCTTGGAGTACGGACTGTGCCGTTTCAAAAACCCCATGTGGAAAAGGCCTGAGATTAATCCTGTTATACATCCAGTAGTAAGGATTCTTCTTTTAACATATGTAGTGTGTCATGGAGTCATTGGCCTTTTTCGCACCTTACCTCGTCACGGCAGTGGGGAGCGGCACTTGCGCGAGCAGCCACTCGCACGAGCTGCTCACAACAGCCCTTTTTGCCTCCCGCATGCCTTCCTTCTAGTGTGACTGTCGCACGAGCACCCCACCTCTTTCTTCTGCAGTGCAGTCTGGGAGTTGTAGGCTGCACGGGGGGAAGGAAGTGCAACTGCGCCGCCTTGCTGACACACCGCACAGAGGTAAGTGCGCGAGGTCGCCATGAGCATTGCACAAGCGTGGGGCATTTTTGGCTTAAAGCCGAAAATCAAAAAATGTGCATGCCCTGTGAGCATCACGTGAGTGGGAGTGAGTCATACTGAGCACCACTCCCACTCACGCGACACTCAAGGGGCACTCGCGCAAAAAAAAAAAGCATGCAAAAAGGGCCATTGTCTTTGTTTATATCTCTGATGATGGATTGGAATGTGTGAATAGAATTTAGTTCAGCTGTTTCCCTTTCTAGCCTTCCTTTGTAATTTCCCTGTTCAAGGACTACAACCTGTATGTCCAGAACTGGTTTTGGGGTATTGCCATTTCTAATGTCAGGTTTGTGCCCACTGACTTGAAGATGCATATGATTCCCAAAAATGAAGTAGCTTTGAGTAAGTAGGAAGGACAGATTTGGGTGGCTAGGACTGCTGCAAGCTTGTTCAGGATACTTGGAGTCCATCCTAGTGTCAGATGTTAGTGTACAGAGGTTTGTGCATGTGTGTTCTTGTCTACTTGTATGCTAGCAAGAGATATCATTATTGTTATATAGTCTGTCCCCTGTTTGACTCTTCTTATCTGACGGAGCAGTTTGCTGTGTTAACAGATCTTTGAAATCAACCGACAAAGTTTTCTGCTGGCAGAAAAGAATTGTGTCTGCTCCTAACCCACTAAAGTTGGCATTCCTTTGAGTTAGGATTTCAGTGTCTGTCTGGAGCTTTTCCATTGCTTAGATCTGAAGAGAGATGGGGCTGAAACCTACAAAACACCAGCAAATGAGGAGGAGGAGGAGGAAGAAGAAAAGGAGGGAGAAGATTTTCGTTTGTATCATCATCATTTTCAGTTATAACCCACCATTTTTTCCCAAAAGTGTGGCTCAAGGAAGCAATAAGCAGCATTGAATGGTGATATATCAGCAACAGTTACTAACAAGTAGGCTGTCCACATTGCATCGGGTTTGTTAATTTATAAAGCATGTATAGGGACCTTAAAAAATCATGTTAAAATCTCAAGAGTCAGCTTCTTTTTTGGTGAAATGTAATCTCAAGACCCCCATCTTTGCAAGAGCTGAGCTGTTAGGCACCAAAGTACCTTACAAACACTGCTTCCTTTGTAACTGCAGACGGGCTGTGGAAAATTCATTTGCTGGACTTCTCGATTAAGACATTCAAGCAGGGTTTCCGGGAGGTAGTGGCATGCCCCACCCCACTAGGTCGTCCCTCAATAAGCCAATAATTCTCCAGCAAACTAGGATCTTGTTGTTATTGTTGTTAGCTCAAAAAAGGTAGGCAATTTATGCTAAATCATATTTGAGATGCATCTTCAATTAAAATCCTCTTTAAGCCGCCATCTCCATGTCACTTCAGTCCAAACAAACAATTGCATTTGGGTCTAGTAGGTAGAATAATGACTTCTCTCTCCCCCATCACCACCATCAGCTGCAGGCTTAAAAATTCCCACACTTGCATGCGGTCCTCCATTTTCTCTCCCCTTTGAATTTCAGCTGCATTTGCTTTTCAATGTGGATGCTTGGCTGGTGTCGCCTTTGTGTCTGAAACCCTCACACTGAGTTCCGCGGCTTTGGTGCTGGACTTTTCCTTTCACTGTGACATTTCAACATAAACAGTCAATATTCATGGCCTCAAAGGAGGCTTTCCTCCCATTGCCGACCAATTAAATACCAGCTGAGTTGGACAGACAATAGTAAAGAAGCTGTTACACACAGCTGTCTTGCCACCGAACTTGTCTGTCTCTCTTTCTGTGTGCTTTTTTTTTTTTTTGCAAAGGAGAAAATATTTTAGTGGAAGCAAAAATAAAATGAAATAAAAATCAGAATAGTGTGAAAATCATTTTGGAGAAAGGCATCCTTATCGTTGAATGGGCTTGAGTTTTCCTGTTTTCTCAGTTTCATTTTTTTCAAGCGGTGGCGTAGCAGTTTGAATGTTGGGCTACAGACCCAGGAGATCAGAGTTCAATTTCCCACTCAGCCATGGAAACCCATGGGGTGAGCTTGGGCACATCACACACTCTCAGACCCAGAAAACCCTGCAGTAGGTTTGTCTTAGAGTTGCCATAAATCAGAAACAATTTAAAGGCATAAAACAAAAAGAAGCAAACAGATAAAGTGTCTCAGCGCCTCACCGATATCCATCCACACAATGACACAATACAACAACGACGTGAAAGTTTTGCTTAAGCATCATTTGAGTAAAATAAAAGTAATAAACAAATAAATAATCAATCATGACTCACCCTTATATATTTTATGATATAGGAATGAATCATACAATCATAGAGTTTGACGGAACCACAAGGGCCATCCAGGCCAACTCCATGTCATGCAGGAATATAAATCCAAAGCAATCTCAACAGATGGCCATCCAACCTCCATTTAAAAGCCTCCAAAGTAGGAGACTCCATCACACTCTGAAGCAGAGCATTCCACTGGTGAACTTCTCTTACCATCAGGAAGTTCTTCTTAATGTTTAGGTGAAAACTCTTTTCCTGATGTTTGAAGCCATTGCTCCATGTTCTAGTCTCTGAAGCAGTAGAGAACAAGCTTGTTTACATATTCCATATCTCATTCCCTTCAAATGTTTAAACATGGCTATCATGTCTCCTCTTAATCTTCTCCAGGCTAAACATATCTAACTCCCTAAACCACTCCTCATACGGCATGGTATCCAGGCCTTCTACCATTTTGGTTGACCTTCTCTGGATACATTCCAAGTTGTCTATATCTTTCTTGAATTGTGGTGGCCAGAACAGACACAGTGTTCCAGGCAAGATCTGACCAAAGAAGAATAAAGTGGTACCATTATTTCCCTTGACCTAAACACTATACTCTTATTGATGCAGCCTACAATCACACTGGGTTTTTTTAGCTGTCAGTGTGATTGTTCAGCTTGTGGTCTACTAAGGCTCCTAAATTACTTTCACATGTACTGTAGTCAAGCCAAGTGTCACCCATCCTATATCTCTGTGTTTCATTTTTTCTACCAAAGTGTAGTACCTTATATTTCTTCCTATTAAAATTCATTTTGTTACTTTTGGCCCAGTTCTCTAATTTGTTAAGGTCATTTTGAATTCTGCTCCTGTCCTCTGGGGTATTAGTTATCTCTCCTAATTTGGTGTCATCTGCAAAACTGATAAGAATGCCCTCTATGCCATCATTGAAGTCATCGATAAAAATGTTGAATAGCACTGGGCTCAGGACATTCTCTTTTTCCAGCAAGAGAATCCAAGCTGCAAGCCCCGCTTGGGAACCTGGTTTAGATTTTTGGAACTTTCTTATCAAATATGACTTACATAAATAATGTGAGAGAAGATTCTGCACCCAGGAAGCATAATCATATGATGACAACTACATTGCTGATGTGATATGCAGCCACGCTGATGCATTGTGATGATACAGAATGGGACACCATGCAAAGTGGCCAGTGAGTAACAGGACACGTTGTGCATTGGGAATATTGTGCAGTGGACATGCTGCTGGCTTCATTTGCCCCTTGGTCCCAAAGACATAACTCACCACATGAGAACTCAAGTATTATGTAACATCACAATTCAAATGTACATGATCAATGTATATTTCCATAAATACCTAATAGGAAGCCAGTCATTCTTGCTCTGAATCCTATAATAGCTATCCTAGTGCAAATATTATTGGCTTACAATTCTCTAGGAGATCCATTGAATCAATTGGATTTACCTATGTGTTGACTCAACAATCAGCAGTTGTTCCAGTAGGCCTCCTTTTGGAGGACTAAGCTGTAGGATTCAGGACATAATGTGCAACATCACCTTTCTGCTTTTTAATGCACTGACTCTGTCTAAATGATCCTTTTGCTCGGAACCCCCTCAGCCAGACGCTTTCCCCCAAAACAAACTCTGAAAGCAAGAGGTTAACCTGGCTTCTAATTGAAATGGCAACCCATCTCACACCTTCTCTTGATCTCACAGCCGGGTGATTAAAAACGGAGGCCTACACCCCAGCCCCTCTCTGTGAATGTTTGTGCCCATTTCCCTTTCTTCCCCACCCCCATTATTGTTCTACGCCACACATCCGTGAACCTTTTGGCATGCTACGCACTTTAGCCAGGCTATGTTGATGTCATTATTTTGGTATTGTTGCGACACACCATGGGTGTTTGCCCATATTCACAGAGAACACTTTATGGGCTCTTTGTAGGCTAACCTTTCAAAAAGGAGAGTCTAGACCACCTGCAAATTTAGCCCAGGGCTGCGGCATTGCACTAGGGCTCCTGGCATGCTTCAAAACACATATTAGCACCAGTTGGACTATTTCTTCCCCCTTGCCTCCTCTTTCTTTTCTCACATCTATTTTTTTCAAAAAAATTAATATGGTTCTAGCCTTCTTTTTTGAGAAAATACTTATCTATACTATGCACTAATGCTTGAAAGAGCACTTTAAAAAAAAAAAACCTTTGGAAGTATGAGGCTTTTAAAAACAACCCAAGACCGGGTCAGTTTGTGCTTTGTCCAGACTAAAAGCATAGTTGTTTCCCACTTTATCCATCAGATCGTCTCCTCCTCTCCTTCTTCCTGGCTGTTTTTGCTACAGAGGAGCCACTGAATATTAGCCATGAATTCTGAGAGCTGGAAGATTTGTGTGTCTGTGTCTCTGTGTGAACCACCTCCGCAGAGAGCTTTTACAATCTTATAAAAATGGGCTGCTTGTTATCAGTTGGAGCTGGGAAGCAAGCAACAGCTTTGGATTGCCTTTGGGCTTTGATGTAAGCGCCCTGGAATAGTTCACTTCAAACGACAATGGGAAGAAGACACCTATAAAAATATTAATTAGCTCCAGTTGACACGGCATGCCACCAACATAACTATATGTGCCAGTTTGGAATCACTAAGGGGCTTCTTTCTCTCTATCTCCCTCCCTTCCTACTTATTTTTAGTAGATAAGTTAATGTTTATTGTCACTGTTAAATCCTAGTCATAAAACAAAAAGCTAAAGTCATACTGTGGATATTGTCTTTGTATACAGGTACTTTATATACGTGAATGGTACACTATTTCTCCTATAGCTTATCTTATGAGATATCCATTTTTAACACACACCCAGCTTCTTATCTCTTTTTTAAAAATATTTTTATTAAAGCTTTTCTATTATAAAACAATATATAATAAAGCACATTCACATTATAGAAGGAAAAATAACAAGCATAGCTACCTAAACTATCCAAACAAATTGATAACCCTAATTAAATTAACAGCACTACCATCCTCAAGAGAAACACACATACATACATACGAAGAAAGATACATCTTCTTCCCACTCCTTAGAAAATGGTTATATGAAAGCTTATTTAACCTTCTTCCTGCTTCGTTCCTAAATACCCTCTAAGTTTCTACAATAATATTATATTAAGGTGCATTTCCTCAATAACAGTTATTTTTTTATTGTTGACCTTATTATGCAATTCCTCTTGTTGCATATTTACGCTCTTGTTTATGGTTTCTGAAATTCTTTTGATGAAACTTTCTTCTCATTATAGTTGTCAATTTGTCAATCTCCATCCTATCTAAAAGGTTCAAAATCCAGTCATCTTCAGATGATGGGATGAGATCCCACAATCTGAAGACACGACAGTAGTCTTCTTTTCCACTGTTGTTCCTCATCAACTGGTTTATCTCTTAATTTATTGAAACATATTTCAACCATGCTTCATGTTTGAAGATAACATGACAGTATACAAATAAATAAAGCATTATGTTTTAGAAAAAAATTATCTAAATATATCACCAGAACAAGGAAGCAAATATAGTAATGCAGACAAAACCATCCAATAAATGCTTCTGTAAACAAGGCAAGTTTTTGAGCTGATTCCTGGATAACTGTGATTGTCACCAACATCACAGTTACACCTCCATGGAGAGTGTATTCCATGCTTCCTTTCTTCAGCTTCTTTAGAGTTACTACAACAATCCTTTATGGTCTTTTGTTTTGTTTTGGTCTTGCTCACCAGTTCTTTCTCCTTTCTGAATTCTGTACTATTAGATTGAGCCACACTCTCTCTTGAAGCTCTCTGTTACTATATAAAATTATCAAAGGAGAGTTTAAGAAGCTCAAGTTGTTTAATGATTTTTTCCCCTGAGTGTTCATAAAAATTGAATTAACAGTGTGGGCTGTTAAAAAGCATTGTTCTGTCAAAAAGTCTGAGGGCCATGATTGCCATTCCATACTTGGAGCACCATAACCTAGATTTTTCTCCAGATGCAGATTGGCTTGAATCTAGTTAAATCCCCATACTTGGAATTACATATTAATTGTGTTTCACAACCCTTGTGTTGAACAGCAGTGTCATGCAACTCAACCAAGACACCAAATAAAAAAACAAATGCAAACTCAGATCTGCACATGCATCCATGCACAATGTTCATGAGTGCACTGACACCCTTGCACAAGACCTCTTCTTCAACCTTCAGCTGAAGGCTGATGTTCACAGTGGACAAGAATGTCCAATGCCTTACATGGGGGAACTTGCGCGTCTGTAATACAGTAGGAAGATTCTGCCTGTTGCATTTCATACACTGAAATCAGGATAAGTGAGCCAAGTAACATCAGAGTGTGGTGAAGATGGCAAAGGTTATCAATGAGGAAGAATACATAAGCTACAAGAGGCTGGAGCAGTTTGCTTTTGCCTGAGCCTACAGGGAAGTGAAAGATTCCACAGCGTCCTCTCCACTCCCCTACTGCTGGATTAATTGAGTACAAATTCCTTTTGTGCTATGAACTCTGTTTGCAACAACTGAAGTAAGCTAAGGATGAAGGAGAAAGGTTGGAGGAGGAGAAATAAACTGGACAGTATTCTTGAAGTCCTTCAAGCAAAAGACATAAAACAGGGCACATGGCCATCCTTCCTAGGGTTAGAGGCAACCATTTTGTTGAAATGTAGCATGCATATTTGAGGACCAAATGGTGACATATCCCATTAATCTAGGCTGTTAGAATAGGATGTGTTTCTATCTGCTTGACAGAACCGAGACCATGAAACCTAGACATCTGAAATTTGTCATGCTTCCTTTGGGACTGTGGAGGTATGTACCTAGAGGTTATTTTTAATCCTATCTTTAGTTTTCCTGTGTTCCTGTTTCAAGTCCACAGCACCATATTCAGCACTAGGTGGCAGACTACCATAATTAGCCCATAGTTTGGCAGTCAACACTCTGTGAAACCAGAGGAGAGAAGACCAAGGGACAGTTATAGGGCTGCCCTCATTCTGTGGAACAGTAAGACTCCAAGGACACAATCCTTGCCTCTAGGATGGCAGTTGGTAGCCCTAAAGATCTCTCTTGCCAAAGGGTTATTCAGATGGGGTGAAACTTGGTTGAAACTTTGCTTGGAGGTGCAGATATATCACACTATGATTTATTCTAGCACTTGAGGAGCAAAATATTTTTGGTGGTACATGGGAGGATATATCAAAATGGGATCAAGCCAGGCAAAATGGCAGACTGGGGACTGGTTTGAGATGTGTCCTGATATGAATACCCTCATACCATGTTCCTTAGACTGTTACGCCCTTACAGCATGAAGTTGTCATCCCAGCAGAACAATATATTGCTCCCAGTCCAGGACCCATGCTAGTACATGATGTAGTTGCAGTCCAGCTGCTGTTGTGGTAACCTGCCCTTTTTCATTACTGGAAAAAATCCTGTAATGGCCCCCTTTCCCCCATGATCTTATCATCAGTAAGGGCTAAAGCACTTGATAGCACTTCTTTTTCCAGTACAGTGCAAGAACCGAATAATCGTGGGTGGTGTGGAGGAGAAGGCCGGGAAAGGGACTTGCCATTGATGCCATAGTCTGGAGGGAAGAACAGTATGCCTGATGCTACCCATTTCAGAAGCCAACCAGATGCGGTGGAGAGCGTTCAGGCCCCGATTCCATCATGCCAATGGCAATGCTGAGTTCCCATTGGGACAACACACTATTGGGGCATAGTGTGGTAAGGGCCTTAAAGTAAACACTATGTGTAAGATGATGCTGTTAATGTGAAAAGGAACCAGGGCAGACTACTTTTACTTGTCTTGTACAAAATTTTCCACCTTCATAATTTTGTCACTTATGTTTGGCTAACAAGAAGAATGAATTCGTAAAAACTCAGCAGGGCAGTATATCAAAATCCCTACAACAACCTAACAAAGCTGAGTGAAGTGGTGGATCCATCTCTCCCTGAAGACCAAATCTTCTCAAATCAGTGTGTCCATTGCAGTATTAGACCGACCAGCCCTGGAATGTTTCCAGAACTGACTTAAAAGAGATGAAAGGATAAAGGATTCATTCAAGAAAGAAGTATTTGAAGATGAACCCCCAATTTGAGAAAGTAAAGTGGAAGCTGCACTCAAAGCACTTGGGAGAAATAAATCACCAGGAACAGATGGCACACCAAGAGAGCTGTTTCAAGCAACAGACAAAAAAAAATCCACTCAAGTTCTAGCTTAAATCTGTCAGCAAATATGGAAAAGAAAACAAGGGCCCACAGATTGGGAACACTTGATATACCTTCCAATCTCCAAGAAGGTAGACACCAGGGTTTGTAGTAACCACCAGACCACTGTGTTAGCCTCCCATGCAAGCAAAGTCATGTTCAAAATTCTACAACAAAAATAAACATACATGGAGAGAGGAATGCCAGGTGTCCAAGCGGTATTCAGAAGAGGAAGAGATATGAGGGATCATATTGTGAACATATATTGGATAACGGAGCACACTAGGGAATTTCCAAAGAAAGCCTGTGTTTTATGGATTACAGCAAAGCTTTTGATTGTGTAGATCATGAAAAACTATGCTTGCTCTTAAAGAAATGGGTGTGCCACAACATTTTGATGCTGTGATGTGCAAGCTGTACTCAGCACAAGAAGCCACTGTCAAGACAGAATATGGAGAAACAAAATGGCTTCCAACTGGCAAAGGGACCAGACGAGACTTCATTTTATGACCCTATCTGATTAAATTGTATGCTGAGTATATCATATGTAAAACAGGATTAGACTTAGAGGAAGGAGGGAGAAGGAAGGAAGACTAACGACTTAAGATATGCAGATGGCACCAGACTACCAAAGATAGTTGGTAGATTTGGAGCAAAGGCAGGTTTAAAGATGAACACTAAGAACACAAAAATAACAACCACAGATGACTTGCACTGAAGACATTGAAGACATTGAAATAATTCAAGGATTTTCCATACCTTGGATCAATCATTCAAAATGGAGACTGTATCAAGAAATCAGAAGACTAGGACCATTTCTGCACTATACTGTTATAGTGCTATTATTCCACTTTCAACATCCTGTGGAATTCTGGGATTTGTAATTTACTAAGGCCAAGGAGCTCTTTGGCTGAGAATACCAAAAGTTCTTACTCAAATTGCAAACCCCAGGATTCCATAGGATGTTGAAAGTGGAATAATAACACTATAATAGTGTAGTGCAGAAATGGCCTAGGACTTGGAAGGGCAGCTATGAAGGAGTCAGATAAGATCCTCAAGTGTAAAGATATATAATTGAATACCAAAGTGGAGATTGTCCATGCCATTGCATTTCTGATTTCTACATTTGTTTGCAAAAACCGGAAAGTGAAGAAAGTTGCTAGGAAAAGAATCAATTTATTTGAAATGTGGTGCTGGAGGAGAGCTCTGTGGATACTGTGATTTGCCAAAAAGATAAAATAAATTGATCCTAGAGGAAATTAAGCCTGAACTGTCCCTAGAAACCAAGATAACATAGCTGAGACTGTTGTACTTTGGACATGATGACATGATTCACAAGAAAAGAAAATAGTGCTTAGTAAGGTGGGAAGCAAGAGGAAAAGAGGAAGACTGCATTGCAGGTGGCTAGATTCTTTCAAGGAAGCCGCAGCCCTGAGTTTGCAAGACCTGAGTAGGGCTGTTGGTGGTGGGGTGACTTTAAGTTCTCTCATTCATAGAGTTACCATAAGTCAAAGTCAATTTGATGACAATTAATGACAACTGACTTAAATGTACCCACTGCCCCTAAATTTTCTTACACTTTCTGAAGTGTCTAAGAAATTATTATGTGACATTATTACTTTTTGGTAATGCACACATTCATGCTATTATGACTGACAACTCTTTCTTTTTTGGAACTAAGATATGGCATCCAAAGTCTGTCCAGGGATGTATCAGTTAATATCTCTGGGTTTTCTGACTTGCTCGAGAAGATGCAGCAGAAGGTAAAGTGTACACATTTTGCATACACACCATTTAATTCCTGAAGTATTCCAGGAAGGCAGCTCTTTGAAATCTTAGAAAGCCCAGAACTTGGAAAGTTTACTGTTTTGAAACCTTTTTCCATGCATTCTGTGAGCCATGATCAGTTGGAGAAGGCAGTATTAGACCAGATGGTCCAATTGTCTTATTCAGCATAAAGCAGTTCTGCATGTTTACATCAGGTCCATTGGACTCATTCTTATTCTGCTCAAATGAAAATTACCATCACTCTGTTACAAGCATACCATTGAAACAGATGACCCAAAACTTTTTGCAGTGAATTGAAGATATCCGAAGGGGATCTTATAGTCCACCTATTGTCTTGCTGGGTGGATGGATAGATAGATAGATAGATAGATAGATAGATAGATAGATAGATAGATAGATAGATAGATAGATAGATAGAAAATTTTATTATGGTCGTAGACCAGCGTAAGAGCAATAATATCCAAATAAAAATACACATACACACACAAAAGGATACAAAAACAGATATAAATATGGAGGGGTATTAATCTGTCAGATAGTAGAACCCAACTAGTCCTAACAGAGCCCAAGGAGACAATCATTATGCTAATCTGTGGTGCAAGTCATAATTTTACAGAGCACTAAATGGATTTAGCTAGGTCTTTTTCTTTTCTTGCCAGTGAGAACAATAGGTACCTTATAGCTGTTATGGCATATATAAGTGACCTCAAAGTGCCTAAACACTGTAAAGCCTTTACTTTGGCATGTTGTCATTTCCTTTCTTCAGCTATTCTTGAAGGATTTTATAGGAATATCCCATATTTAGAGAGACATTGCCCTTGTGATACTATGGAGACCTATGTACTGATCTTACTTTGCCAACACTCTACAAATATCCAGGATGTGCAGAACAGTTATATGCTTCTTTCCTGCTTTCAGATACCAATCCTATTATAACTTATAAAATGGCTAAATTTTGTGTGGCAGAATAGATGAACTCTAGCACAATTGCTGCACTAGTTCACTCACATTTATCATTTGGTACACCATATCCTATCTGATCTTGGGAGTTAAGTAGGGTCAAATGGGAGTCTACCAATGAATACCAGGTGTTGTAGGCCATATTTCAGAGGAAAGAACTGGGGGAAAAAATACCTCTAAGCGTTCCTTGTGTAAGAAAACCCTATGAAATTGATGGGGTCACCATAAACGACTTGAAGACATATATATACATATACATACATATATATGGTCATGGTAAGAAACATGCATACGTATGATACACAATCATAGTGAGAGATTTGACATGTACACCATTTTCTATTTGTGCTAATTCCATTCCTTCCTTTCAGTGGAGAACATGCTGCAAATATGGGAGTACTGCCTGTCATCTTCTATTATACGTTATTTTGTCTCAAAATATTATATCAGAAGAGACCCATCATTGGTTTCTTCTCCAAACCAATAGTTTTGTTCAGTCTCTGGACCTGGGATCACGCTGGATCTGCTGAAGCACTTGCACTACCTCTTTTGACTCCTTTTGCTTTCGTTTAAAGCCAAAGAAAATCAAGACATGTTTCCTCCATTGTGGACTTTGTAATCTATGAACCAGATGTCTCCATGCGATAGGTCTTTCTGCCCTTCATCCAAAATGACAGCCATTAGTTTATGGTTGCATCAGATATTTCTCTCTTAAAGAGGAGAAAGGAACATTATCCATAATGAATGTATTTGCTTTTATTTTATTTTATTTTGTTGGCAGCACAATCTTATCCTCGCATCCAAACTCTTTTAACAAAAGTATTACGCCAAGTAGAAAACACTGTCCAATTTTTTCCCCTCCCTCCCAACCTTTTGCTTCGTTCTAAACCACAGTCATTTTGTTAGACATTGGAAATGTCTTGATTTAGTTGTCTTGCTATTTTGGGCTTGTCCTGCCCCCTGCAGTGGTAATAAGGATGGAATTTCCCGCTGGGCCCTGAAGAATACCATTTCATGGCTGCCACATAGCTAGCGGCTTTTATTTATGGAGCCAAGAAAATGAATGGGTATTAGTGTCCAAACATTTCAACATGCTCCTGCAGCCATGCACAAAAGGGGCTGATTTGCCACAAATTTCCACTTATTTTCCAAGAGTTATTTACCTTGCAAGAAGCTCGACGGAACGTTATGATGGCAGAGCGGATGGGAAGAAATGGCCATTTCAGAATCCAATTTTTTATATATATGTTTCTGAACCTTTTGAAAGTGCTGCAGTTCTCTGGAATAAATATAACACCCCCCCAACCCACCCCAACGCTTGGGCTGTGAAGCTTCATATGAGATAGATACATGGATAAGGCCAACCTCTTTTTATTCCTCAAGTGATACCCTGCCCCATCCATCCATACCAGAGAGGGAATAGAGCTTTCCTCCATAGCTGAAGCCTTATTCTTCTACCTAATGTGGATGTGTTTGCAAGAGCTGTTTCAGGTTTCCAGACAAAGGTGGAGGTGTCCTCCAACAAAGAGAAGCAGTATCGACAAAAAATAGCAGAAGGGAAAGAGCTATTGTTGTGTATACCATCCTTTACCTGTTGGGGACAGTACAGGGTTTATATCTGCCATTGTCCAGAGTGACATTTCTTTAGACAGATCCCTCTGGTAGCTTCTGAGAGTGTACACCTTCAGTAGTACATTGTCTTACAAGGTCAAGTACTTTGAGAGCTATAAGAAGCGCAGCAATCTCTCTAAAACTTCCTAAAACTTTCTAAAACTTCTGACTGTAACTGGAAGTTAATTTTAGTTGTTGAGCTTTACGGGCTTCTAGTTATCATATGTGTCACCAAGAAAACATGTGTAGAAAAGTGACAAATTACTGTTTTAAATGAATTGTGTTTAATAGTTAAGACGTTTGTGGCAATTCAAGCCTCCCCTCATGATCTCCAAAGAGAGAAAGAATCAATAATGGAAAATTATATGGTATAATAATGTACAGATTTTTTTTTCCTCCAAAAAATTGGGGAGATAGAGGGTTTAATATACTCATCATTGTGATCATATTCAGAAATCACTGCATGAAACTCTATCAAGCTCTGGTCAAGATCTTAAGAAAATTCCAAGGGAATAATCTCTGTAAATCTGTCAAAACTCTTTGTAAATCTCAAAACTCTTCAACCGTTTTGATCTCATCACGTTACCAAGAAAAACAATTTTTTTAAAAAGAGCCAGGGTTCATTGGCTTGCTCTTTCTTTCTTTCTTTCTTTCTTTCTTTCTTTCTTTCTTTCTTTCTCCATTGCTTAACAAGAGCTTTTGTCTGATTATGGCTTTTGCATGTTAAGGTGTTAATTTCACAATAAATTACAGTGCGGGTATCTAGAAGGCTCCATGGCTTGACCATAGTGTCTGACCTGATGAATATAGTGATGATGAATATAGTGTTTCCTTTTGTTCTGCCAGGCAAAATTGAAAAAGGGAACCCACACTCCATTCCTGAGTGAGAAAGATCCTATTTCCATTAATAGTACCCATTTTGTAACATATCATTAGCGTTTACTTTTTGTCACTGATGCCAACCCAGTGTTAATGATGCTCTACACCATGGCAAAACATCCATTGTGGTAAGATGGGCAAGATCCATCAGCTTAAGGAGACAAAGAAGTCCCAGTCAATTCCTGAAGGATAAGGAGAACCTTCTCTGAGCTGTTTAATGCATCAGTGGAGGCTGCTGGCTCTCATGTCAATGGGGTGAGGGATATGCTCTGAGTTTTAGTCCAAACTTTCAAAGAGCTAACCAAGGTAACCAATTTAGCACCTTGTATAACTTTTTAAAACTCAGAGTCAATTCACTACACCATTGATATCAGACCCATTAGACTCCACTGGACATAATCCTGCATCGCCAATGTAACTGTAATGATGGAGCTCCATCGCTGCAGTTGTGGTGAGGATTGTTATTGTTATTGTTGTTGCATGCCTTCAAGTCGTTTCTGACTTAGGGCTATTCTAAGATGAACCTGGAACTGAGAGTGTGTGATGTGCCCAAGGTCACCCCATGGGTTTCCATGGCTGAGCTGGAGATTGAACAGTGCTCTCCAGGATCATAATAAAATGTTCAAACCACTTCACCATTCTGGCTACCCACCTCACAAAAGCCCTATCTCTCCAGCATGGCTGTGCCCTGACCAAAGCATTTTGGATACGTTCAAGATCAGGGGGCTTGCAAATGAATCAACAGTGCTTCTCTGGTCATAGGGCACTTCAAGAACAAGCAACTGGAGAAATGCCTCCGGACCTGGTCATAACTGCAGTTGATGTCTGCAGGGCCCTTGCAGATGATGTCTGCAGTGCTCTTCTAGTTGTGGGGAGTGCTGGGCACAGCAGCACTCCCCACAACTAGAAGAGCACTGCAGACATCATCTGCAAGGGCCCTGCAGACATCAACTGCAAGTGCTTGGATATGCAGTGTCTCAGACATGTTTAGTTATTATTTTACCATTTTATTTATCGTATTCATTTGCATCCCACATTTCTTCCAATAAAGGGACTCAAGGTGGCTATTGACATATTCAAAACAGTACAAATTAAAAACAATGCAAAAATAAAAGTATAAATATAAGATTTTTCTTAAAAAAATAATCAATTTGTAAAGTTAAAACATTAGACATTTAAATATCAAAATTAATTGAAAGGCTGTGTTGTTCTTGTTTTGTGCCTTCTGACTTATGGCAACCCTAATAATCAATGGTTGAGCTAGTGCACTTCTGCACTGGCTCAGGACCCAAGGTGTTACTTGCTTCTTCTTTTCCACATCTTTCCCCCAATCTCCCAATATTTCTTTTACCATCCATACCTTGTGTGTATTTTGAGTAGTTCAGTTAACCGCCTGGAATCGGACTGTTCATCTCGCAGAAGCTGCAGGGCTTTAAAAAAGGTTCACATATGAAGGTTTTTGAGCAGCTGTCTCTTGTGCTTTGTTTGTTGCTTATTGTCATTGTTCATCTGTTTTGGGGTGAGTAAAATGCAGCCCGCTGGCTTCATATGGCCCCAGTGGCCACTCAGAGGTCATTTTTTTTTTTGCCCCCAAATGCTCCAAACACTGTGTAGATGGTGTGGGTGGGGCATTTTTGCCACACTTAGGGGACCGTCTGGGACATTTTAAACCCTTAAGGGGCTTTTTTCAAAAACAAGATGTGAACAGGAATTGAATGCTCCCCCGTCACAAACTGGACATAAAATGGTCCAGAGGGGTACAAAAGCATGGAGAAAATGCCCCACACATCCTCTATATGGCATTTGGAGGCAAAAATGACTAATTTTTGGTGGAGATGCAGGGCAGGGGTGCAACCTTTCTTCAGATTCTCCATGGGGGCAGTTCAGCATGATATTTTCCAACCTCTTCCCCAGCCTATATCATTTCCAGGTCACCCTAACTAGAATAGCTCATGCAAGTGGTTTAAAGAAACCGAGTTTGGGGAACTTTATCAGTTCCCCAATGGCTATTTTAAAATCCTCTTGATTATGATGATTAACGTTTCAGGGCAATAGAACATTGGCGGAAGGTGGCCAAGTTCCTGCATCCGGGCGACAGGACGTAACTTTATGCTCATGGAATTGGACAGCAGTAGCACAATGCTGCCTCCTTAGTGATTTGTGACATTGTATCTCTTAATGCATAACCGTATATGGACGCACTTCTACATACCTAATGCACACTGACATTCATGCGCACCTATGCACAAGGAATATCTACGCCCAATGGAACCACCATCGTCTCCAATATTTCACAGATGAAAACTGGGTCATGTGTGGCAAAGCAACATCAGGGTGTGGTCAGGATGGAAAAAAAATATTAATCAGGAAGAATGCACAAGCTAGAAAAGGATGCAGCAGTCGGCCTTTGCTGAGTCAATTGGGAAGAGCAACTCCCAATTGACTCTCCTTTCCTCTCCTCTCCTCCCCTCCCCTCTCCTCTCCTCTCCTCTCCTCTCCTCTCCTCTCCTCTCCTCCTCCCCTCCTCTCCTCTCCCACCTCCTGAATTACCTGAGTTTAAATTATTTTTGCAATTTGAACTCAGCTTGTAGCAACTGAAGTAAGCTGAACACAAAGGGAGAAAGTGAGAGAAAGAGAGAGAAACTGGGACAATTTAAAAACTACTGAAAAAGTGGGATGCAGAGCATTAATTGGGACAAATTGGGACAAATGAAGGGTACAAACTTGTCTTGAATAAAGACATTGGACATACCCACCTTACATAGGGGAATTTTACACATGCATAAGACAAGTCATTACTATTTCCTTTTGGAAGTTGCAAAACTCATCCTATGGGCTGTATCCACTGGCTTTACTTTTAGCTTTGTTTCACTTACAACAGACGGAGACAAAGCCATCTGCCTTTTCATGAGCAGAACAAAGCAACAAAGAGACAGCTACAGTTGTGCCCTTCCTTGTGAAAATGACTAAGAAGCCTGACTTGTTAATAACTTTAGGTCTTGAGCAAAAAAAAAAAAATTAAAAAATGAAGATGCAAATACCCATAAAGTTGAAAGCCCCCCAAGTTTTTCCAAATGTAGATGAGCCCAGATTAAGAAAGCAGTAATTAATTTCCTTTGACCTCAAGCTGAAATTCTTTTCTAAAGCTGTCATAAAGAGAAAGAGGCCAGAGACAAGAAGTGAAACAGTGTAACAATGCAATTAAACTCTTGTAATGAGGTCGGCCATTGGACTTGTTGCAACTGATCTCATTATAGCAATGAAGAGACATTAGGGATGGCCTGGTTCCCCTCAACCCCCAGCCCCCCCGCCTTGATTCATTTCCCCCCTTTAACTCTTTAACAGTCAGATGTGCTCTTTTTATGTAGTGACTTGACATCGGAGCAAAGAGGAGCCGTCCTCCTCTGTTCTGGTAACACACAGGCACATGAAAGGAGCAAATGCAAAAATAAGAGGCTACCATCAGTCAAGAAAATTGGTTTCACAGTTCCACTCTTGCCTTATTTGTTTGCTTTTTTGCATCTGCACAGCCACAAGGCAGCAGGGGGGGCAGGTTGCGAGTAGGGGCCAAACTGAGAGTGACTGAGGGCCAAGAGCCTAGGATTAAGGGGGCACTGAGGTGAAATGGAAGGGCAGACAGAAATGATGTCTGGCAAGCCCTCTCTGGCCATCACTGCTTCTGATGGCATCCACAGACTCCTCTTAGTCCTTGGAGAGCAAGGCTAACTTAACATCTGGGCTCAATTCAAAGTGCTTCTTATGACCTATAAAGCCCTACACAGCTCAGGTCCAGGTCCAGGTCCAGGTCCATCTCTTGCTATCCAGGCTTTAAGATCTTTGGAAGAGGCCCTTCTTACAGTTGTCTTCCTAGGTAAATTAGGTGGGAATGCAGCAGCTACCAAGCTTTGAGACCTCTTCCTCAGGGAGATGAGAATGTCTCCCTCCTTGGTGGTCTTCTATCAGCAAAAATCATTTCTGTTTCATTAAGTTTTTAGGAACGTACTGTGAGGGCTTTTAACAGTGTGCTGTTTCCTTTGGTGTTTTAATGGGTTTGTTTTCAATTGCTTTAATTTTGTAGATCGTTTAATTGCATTTTAATGATAACTTTTTGTATGTTTCTACCTATGCTGTGCGTGTACTTTTACCAGCATATTTGGTTGAATTCTGGAAAATCGCATTGACTTCCTGTTTTGCAGGGGGCACAGCAGGATAAAAACGAATTTGTGAGTATTGAATTTGTGAGAATTTGTGACTAATATCAGTCTTGTTAATTTTAGCATTGTTTATACTGGCAAGACCTTGTTGCATGGCCTGGTCTGAGTTTTATTATAAATAAATCTTTAATTTCAAGAGCTGTTAGAGGACAATCACCTTGTTCAAAGCTTCCTTTATTTCAAGGATTATCCAAGAAGAGGCCATGATGTTGCTCACCAACAGCAACATCTGAGTAGAGAGTCCAGATCAAAGGTAATTGCATACCACTCTGTTGTGTTTTTGGTCATTCCTCACTTGGAACGTTGCATCCAGATCTGGGCACCGCAGTTCAAGAAGATCATTGACAAGCTGGAACATCTCCCGCCCTATAAGCAACAATTAGGGAGCTGGGTATGTTTGGCTTGAAGAAAAAAGGGTGAAGAGATGACATAATAGCCATTTTTGCATACCTGGAGGGGTATTATACAGAAGATAAAAATTGGACCAAAGCTAACAAAAGGAGGAAAAGTGAAATGCACAAATATAGGATAGGTGACATTGGACTTGACAACACTACATGAGAGAGGGGATATAGGGAATCTTAGTAGACCATAAGAGTCAACAGTATGATGTGGCAGCCAAAAAAAGCCAACACAATTTTAGGCTATGTCAAGGTAGGGAAAATAGTATTGTATAGTATTGGGAGTAGTCTCACACTATTCAGCTTTTGTCAGATCTCACCTGGAATGCTGTGTCAAGATATGGACACCACAGTTGAAGAATGATATTGACAAGCTTAAATATGTCCAGAGGTGGGCAACCAAAAAGGTAAAAGATCTGGAAACCACAGCTTATGAGGAATGATTAAGGAATTGAATGTGTTTAGTATAGAGAAGAGTAAGAGGTGACATCGTTATTTTTAAATACCTGAGGCCAAAGAGCTTTCTGGCTGAGAATTCTCAAAGGCCGCTCCCTAAACTGCAAACCCCAGTATTCCATAGGATGTTGAAAGTGGAATAATAGCACTATAACAATGTAGTGAGAAAAAGGCCATAATCTGAAAGTCCATTTAACTTCAGAAGGGAAGATGGTGGTGATTCATAATAAATAAATGAATGAATGAATGAATGAATGAATGAATGAAACATTGAAGAAGAAAGGAGGGAAGGAAGGAAGGAAGGAAGGAAGGAAGGAAGGAAGGAAGGAAGGAAGGAAGGAAGGAAGGTGGGAAGAAGTGTTGCCAGATGAGTTTGACTTCCTCCCATTCCAAACTTCCATTATAAATGGATTTAATCACATTAAAGGGAGATGGGTCCTTATTCCATTTGAGGGCCATTCCAGTGTGTACGATTGCACTGTAGGGCAACAATTTGAGTTAGGGGGTACCTCTTTATGCAAGGGTCTAAACAGTACAACCAACATAATATCCCATATTCTTCTTTCTTAAGCAGTGCCTCCAACATCTCTGTTTTGATGTAAGAGAGGAAGAGAACCCTTTCTTTGCTTCTTAGTCCACATTTTCTTATCCCTCCCTCCCTCCCTCCCTCCCTCCCTCCCTTGTTTCCTTCCTTCCTTCCTTCCTTCCCTCCTTCCCCCTTTCTTCTTTGGCAGAAGCCTCAAAGCAAGGTGATCCTTGTCCTCTGTGTTTCATGGCAGGCTTATACCATGTTGGGTATTTTAATTAAACTTTTCTTTAAAAACTTTGATGTGAATGGCATGGTGTTCTAATTCTATAAAGGGCAAAACTGCATTCTTCCAATTTTGAAGGAAGTCATTAGAAGCCTGCGGGGGTCAACGCAGTTCAAGCCGGCAGCGAAGTGAGACTTTCTGCTTCCACTTGGCTGTCACCGCACCTGACCTGAACCTGGTAAAAGCAGCCCCGGTGGAGAACCAGGCAAGCATCTTCATTCCAGCTCTGCCGGTCTTTCACGTCACCGGCTGCCAGATAAATGTCAAATTGCAATGGTCTTATGATACTTAATGGGAATCAAGCTGAGAATGCTTAAGCTTGTTTCGCTTTGGAGAAGTTCTTGTCATTCATTCTTGGATGGGGGGTTGGGGAGAGGAAAGTCTCCAATCAATAATAATACATAAAATGAAAGGAATTCAACAAAGCTGAGATGTTTTGGCTTTTTAGTGTGGGTGGGATGGGGGTGAGAGAGAGAGTGAGAAAGAAAAAAACCCGGCTATGTAACCCATTATGTACAAGAACCAAACTAAGATAAGAGTGCATTGTCTCTGGCAAAATAGAAAGCTCAGGATTCTGGGTAAAAAGGTGACACCTTCTGGACATTCAGTAGGAGCTTAGGGCTCCAACGTTGGTGGTATGATGAAGCTGGGTTTTTGTCTGAATTTCAAAGATTTGGGTTTTAGTTTGAACTTCCATAGTGCTGAACCTATTTTGAGGCTGAAGCTCAGCACATTGGACAGTTCCTTTACAATTCAGGCTAAAATCTAGGACAGATTTGCCAATTTACTGACATTGTAGCAACCAACTCTCACTGGACTCATATTCTTCAAAACAGACAGATTCGAGAGGTGGTCCTCCATTCACACAAGTGTGAAATCCAGTTCAAATGGGGGAGGAATAATTCTCCCTTCCAGACTTCTAAGCAGCTCAGAAAACTGTTTTTCAGAACTGTTTGGATCAACTTTTCAAGAAACTGCATGGACTACAGGGGGAAAGGGAAGTGCTGAAAATCCTAACTCTCCCACTTTTGTCATACTGGATTTTTGTCACTGATAGCCCACAGCATGTGTTCATGAAGGAGAGCAGGAGGCTCTCTGTGATCTGCACACATTCAATATTGAGCAATATTTTTTGTAGAGCTCCACCCTCAATGTATATGTCCTGGGAGCTCCCTATAAACATTGTCATAAACTAAGAGTGGGTAACATGTAGCCCTAGGGCTGCATTTGTTCTCAAGGGTATCATTGTGTCCCTTAAACCAGTGGTTCCCAACCTTTGGTCCTCCAGATGTTTGGGAAGTTTTGTTTCAACTCCCAGAAGTGTCAGCTAGCATGGCTAATGGCCAGGAATTCTGGGAAATGAAGTCCAAAACATCTGGTGAGCCAAAGGGTGAGAACCACTGCCTCAATCATTTCAGACTCTCTGGGTCATCCTTTTCCTCACCCCAAAAAGGAGCTGAATTACCTTTTCTGGACACCCCTAGAAGCAACAATTCACCTCTGAACAGGTTGAATTCTACCGTCTTTGAACTTCTGCAGATCTAGTACAGAGGACTACTGTTTGGTTTCTAGAAAAGATTTTGAGTTAGTTTAGTTTTTTTGTATAGATACAAGAATAGATAGTGACCATTTGCCTTTAGCTCTTACCGTATTTATTCCAGGGAGAAAGATACAATTAATTCAAAATCACCTAAATAATTTTATTGTTGATGGACCACAGAAGATAAGATCTAAATCCTTGTTGAAGCGAGATGAAATTCTGATCCAGCAACTTTTTAAAGATCTGTAATAATATCTGAGCAATCTGCCCTAACTACCATTGAGGCATTCGAAGATCTAATCCATCTTCTTCAGGGAAAAATAACATATGACGCTAATCCCCATTGCTTTGGTTCAGACTCTCTCAATCTTAAAAGTACCATTTGGTTTGAAAAGGATTGCCAATTGAAGAACTAAGTTTTAAGAGACTCCTACATTTTATATAGAAAATTGAGGTGAAGCCATCTTCTTTCTACTTATTTTCACTTGAAAAAGTAATATGAGACCCAATTGGCCTGTAAAAAGTGACAGCACGAACTTAATCCATGGTCACTGTTGCCGAATGCTTCTCTTAATAACAATGCTTTTGTTAAAACTTTTTTGCGGCTTGTGTCAGGAGCTTAACACTTTTACTCTTAAGTTCCTAGTTGTGTTATTCCAGCTCAGGTTTGGGAGCTCATTTTAGATCCATCTTTACACATATTAATAGTTTTGAATCTCACCTTGATAATTCCACTCAAGCAAGGTTCTCTCTTGTACCTGTATGGAATCCAGGACCTTTGGAAGAAGTTTCTGATTTAATTCTACAGCTTAAAAGTGGAAAGGCTCTATGTATCGAATATAATCCTGCAGAACTTATAAAAATGAATTGACATTGGTTGGCACCAGTGCTGGCTGCTCTTTTTACCAAGATTAATAATTCTGGCAAAACCCTGCTAGTTGGAAGCAGGTGTTGTATAGCAATAGCAATAGCATTTATTTCTATACCACTTAACTGAGTGTTATCTAAGCGGTTTACAATGTATTTTTAGCTAATTGCCCCCAACAAGCTGGGTACTCATTTTACTGACCTGCGGAAGGATGGAAGGCTGAGTCAACCTTGGAGCCCGGTAGGATCGAACTCACAACCTTGTGGTTGCAGTACTAGCATTTAACCACTGCGCCACCAGGGTGCCAACCTATAAGAAAGCCACCAATCCAGGGAATTACAGATCTATTAACCTGTTGTCAATAATAAGAAAGTTGTATACTCATTTACTATGCAACAGAACTTTCTTGTTGAATTCTAATCTCATCCACAATGAGGTACCAGCTGCATTTAAAGAGACTTGTTTCACTTTTGATCACTGTTGGTCTTCTCTCACCTTGCTGAGAAATATTCTGGACCTTTGCAAGGCAAGTTTGCTGCTTTTATGGACCTAAAGTTGGCTTCAAGAACTAAGTTATAGGGAAGCTGGATAATATTTTGGCAGATAAAAGACTTTTCTGTCCTATTCTGTCCTATTAAAACAGTCAGTAACAGCCAGCTGCAAGTCAGATGTGGCACCCAGAGCAGCTTTTTAAAGAAATATCTATGACCAGAGGGGTCAGCAAGGCTGTATTCTTGCACCCACTTTGTCTAACATTAGATGGGCATCTTCTGGAACAGGTTAGAAGCCTTTAGTACCTAGAGCTGATATTCCTTTACATGACGTCACAGACTATTCACAGATCTACTGCCTATAAGAAAGCTCATCAGTCTGCCATTTTGCATTCTTTTTATACCAAAGGGGGCAATATATACCGTCTACCATTAAAGCCTTTAATGTTAGATGGTTATGCCAGATCCAAACCTTCTTCTGCTCGGTAATACAACCACAATGCTGGCATAAAATTAGGTGAGTGTGAAGATTTCCACAGCTCTTGGTTGAGAGGTGTTATGATTTAGCAGAGATTCATTTGGCCTAGTATTAAGCTCTATCTTGGATATTAAAACCGTATTCTTGCTTGCAGCATACACTTCACAGATTAGGATTTATTTCATCAGCTTTATGTAGAGAAAGATGTCTCCCCCCCACACACACACCTAATCTACCCAATACATCTGCTTCCAATTTTGCATTGTTGATAGTGAAATGCATCTTCTACATTTCACTATTTTTCACGTAGTCGTCAAAAGGAAACAGAAAGCCAGGCTGTAGATCTCCTGCCTTATCTTGATTCTATTCATTATCATTTCCCTTTGCCATTTGTCCTTCATCTGGATGTTATTTATTAAAAATAAAATGAGAAATAAATAAACAAGAAAACCAATTCTTCACCTTTTTAGTCCCCCTTTCCCATTGACAGAGATAGCCTTAGAATATTTTGTTTTAACAAGCAAGCTTCTGTTCAAATGTATATCAACTAGCTTGGGGCAGTAATTCAATTGGACAGCCCACTGGATTTTAGAAAGTCTCACAGCCCTGTCAAACTGGCAAGCCTGTTTCTCCTCCTTCTAAAACTAGGGCCCCCTTGAAAAGGAATGCCACTTTGATAATTAGTTATTGATCATGGACAATGCAGCAACGAATGCCACTGGATTAACCAGACGCCAGCAGGTCGCGACACAGAGGTTTCCTTATTGCCATAATCTACAGAAAAAGAAATGTACAAGAAATGTCACAGAGGTCAAGCATGGTGGAGCAGTACTTTTGGAATATTGCTACCTTGCTGTTGTTATTGTTGTTGGGCTTTTAAAACATTAAAATGACTGTGACAAATACTGGTCTGTGTGGTCACTCAGTAGGTTGCCAAGTAAGAAATATTTAGAAAAAGAAAATTCCTACCATGATTTGCACAAAGTTATTTTGAGAAATTAACCCTCCTCTGGCCAGACTTTTTACCTCTCTGCTACACCATTAACCTTCCTGCCCCTTTAATGTCCATTAGAAACAATTCGAGAATCAGAGCACAAGAAGACTGTAACAATTATAGACTTTAAAAGTATAATTGACTTTTTTAAAAAAAAAGAGAGAGAGAGAGGCAATCTGGGGGTTGCATAAAAATCATTACAGAAGTGGCCAATTAACAGATGGAGAAAGCTGAACAGAACAATTTGATTGCATAAGTCAGAAAGGAAGAAAGAAAAATGTATGTTTTCCATTTCTCTGCCAGCTTACCTCTCTGAAATACTGAATAATAATAATAATAATAATAATAATAATAATAATAATAATAAGTACAGTGGAAGATTTTTAACAGTTATAGCAACCTGAACTATGACCCATCTGGTTGTCAGTCATGGTTTCCAGATAAGATGGGGTACAAAGCCCTTGTTTAAGCCCTTCAGCAAAGGAGGAGAATCTCCAACCTGTATATATAATCCAAACCACAAAAGGTCTTGCTGTGATCTGTGAGATATCTAGGGGATGCCATGCCCACCTCTCCAAGTTCTACCCTGCTTCCTGATTTCCATTCCCATGTGAGGAGTGATTCCCTTACCTGCAGGTGATTTCCTCAATGGGATGCCAGAATACAGACAAAGATGCAGTCCACCTCTGGACTGCAAAACCTATGCACGTACCTTCCAACATCTCACAGATGAAAACTAGGACATACATGGCCAAGCAGTAAAAGAGCATGGTCAAGCTGGCCAAAGATATTGCTGAGGAAGAACCCACAAGCTAGGACAGGCTGCAGCCCTTGCTTTCGGGAAGGACAAGATTCTGCTCCCCTCACCTCTTCTCCATCTTGCTGAATTAATCCAATTCAAAAAATCCTTTTGCACTTCCAGATCAATTGGCAGCAATTGAAGTAAGTTGAGAACAAAGTGAAAAGTGGGAGAAAGAGAAAGAAACTGGGGCATTTCAAAAAGCAGCTGAAAAAAGTGAGAGAAGACAAATAATTAGTACTGTCCCTACCAAATCAGGACAGTATGATGGTATGTTAATGCCATACTGTGCACTGTCTTCCTCTTTGAGTCTTGTATCTCCTTTCCTAGGGTCTCTTTATCTTTAAATGATATCTGGAATAGCCCTTCAAGCACAGATCTGTCTCAAATAGCCACTCAAACAGAGTAGCCTAACAGAATAGGCTATGTGCCAAAATCTGCCATTTTAATGTATTTCTGCCATAAACTCTGTCCTCTGCTGATTAAAAATTCCAAGTGGTTGGTGTTCTTTTTAGTTAAAACTATTCCAGGAAAAATGGGATACCCCTGCATGGCTTTATCCACAGTTATTTCCCAGAGTTGCAGTGCATAGAATATAAGGCAATGGCTTCATAAGGCCGCGGTGTTTGTGTGCATACATTCTCATCCGTGAGTATAGTAGAAACAAGAGGCCTCCATTTCCCACTGAGAGCTTTTACATCAAGAGACCTGGGGATCTTTAGCAAGCCCTTAAGAATGAGAGAATGCTAGCAACCTCACACGAGCAAGATTTTTAAAAGGCATCTCTGAAAGGTAAACGTAAGGACAAATCAAGATCAAGGATCAGAAAATAGCAGCTCTTGCTGGTAAACAGGACTGTTCGATTGCATGAGTAGGTACTTATAGATCTAATCTTAGCCAATATGAAAGGGCAACACAATGATCAAAGGAATGGAGGAACTTCCCTAAGATGAAAGGTTATGGGCAGTGCAATATTAGCTCAAAGGATGCTCCGGTTCTGGGAGGCATTAGGATTAGGCCCAGGCCTCTTTTGCTTGCAGAAATGGCTCCCCCCCTTGTAGAACTCCCTTCTGCCAGCTGATCCCAGACATCTGCCAAAAGAGCAATCTCTAAGGGGAGCTGCTCTTCTTGCTAAGAAGGCAAGTTCTCCCCCCAAAAAAGAGGGCAGAGAAAGGTCAGAGTGAAGGAGAATTCAAGTTACACCAGATCTAAACTTCTTCCAGCCCAAGAGCATAGCCACAAGGACAGAAAAAAAAATGGGCCAGAGAGGAGGGAATCCTAACTAAGGCCATTTCCGCACTAGCCTGTTATAGCGTGATGATTCCAGTTTCAACATTCTCTGGAATCCTGGGGTGTGCAGTTTCGGGAGGGGCCAGCCCTAGGATTCCATAGGAGGTTGAAAGTGGAATAATCGCGCTATAAGAGTGTAGTGCAGAAATGGCCTGTCTGTTTACTGTCTAATACTGTTCCAGTATTAGAGTGACTATGCCACCAACTGTAGAGGTTAACGGCTCCAAGGTCAGTGCGAGTAGTAATCTGTTTTTAGTCTGAACACTTAATGAGCTGCCCAAGGTATTGGATTATATCACCCAAATATGCTCAACAACTTAAATGCATCCTTTAAAGTTCAGACTAAAACCTGGGGCTCCTTCTGCAACCTATCATATCCCGGCAACATACTATGGGGATCCTGGCAGCAACTCTTCCAGGACGGGAGCATGACAGGAGTGCTCTCCTCCATACCAGCTGCCTCCAGGATCCAGGAAGCGCGATGGCCCCGCCTCTTCCTAGGCTGTGCTGGGGCAGGAAGCGCAGCCGTTGCACTTCTAGACTCTCTGCAGGGAAGGTAAGTGTGAGATGGTGGTGTGATCATGGGTCATTGATGGGGAAAACCCATCGTGATTTAATCCTTGATCGTGCCTCCTGGGGATGGGAGAAGTATGGGATCATGAAGATGTCATACATAACCATTGTCACAGTCCCATCCTTCTCCTGTCCCTATGGAGGGATGACAACGCCCTGAGAAAAGGGCCCATGATGGATTCACCACCTTGCTGACATCAGACCGTTCAGCCTGCACCACCTCTCAATTTCCATTGTTGGGAAATGTAAATGTAAGAATGCTATTGGCTTCATATTTTACTTGTGGATACCCATTGGCCTCTAGTTGGCCATTGTGCAAAAAGAATGATGAGCCAGACACCCCTCTGGCATGATCCGCCAAAGATCTTCTTAAGTGAAAAAAACCATCGCTCTTTTTTTCTCCCCATGGAAATGAAATCCCAAACCCAAAGCAATCTGATCTGTCAGGTTCCTCCTTAATTTTCCCTGGGCCAAAGTGACAGATTTCCCCTCTTCTTTCTCCCCCTCCTCCTCCTTCCCCTTCCACATCTGTAAGAGTCAGGACAAGCTGAGAAGACCCACTTACATTAAGTGGTGAGATGGAAGCGCCAAGCCAACAATAGATGGCTGTCAAGCTCAACAGCAGGGCCATGGATCTCTGAGCACGGAGCTGACAGCAAAGGCCTCAGAGGGTAAACCTTTTTGCTGGAACTAATTAAACAGATGAAATTATTACACGGATATGCAGATGTTGTTTACATTTTACCATATGGTATTATTTCAGGTAATGACTCGCAGGAGGATCCCCTTCCTCTCATCAAGAAGAGATGGGATGAAAAGGAGGATTTTTTTTTTAACATGTCATCTCTCAGTTGCTAGGCAGGCAATGATGATGACAAGTAACTGCTTGTGGGGATCTGTTGAGGAATAACTGGTAGAATCCGTATCTGGATCTGGATATGATCGGCTTCGGACAAAGAAAATTAAAGGAGGTGTTGGGAGAAGATATGTACGAATACATAAAAGGATGGAGATGGAGGAGGAGGAGGAAGAGGAGGAGGAAGAGGGCATTAACTCAGCAAGTACTTTTTGAGGACTTGTTGGAGAATGTGAGAAGCAGTAGCATATCTCACAAGGAGAATAATCAGGATTCACAAGCAGAAGGTAAGCAAAAACTAGTCCCACACTACTGCCACCTACAGACAAGATCTAGTAGAAAAATAAAGGCAGCTTATTCTTGTTTGTAAAAAAACATGTCAAGCAAGTTTATTTACAAATACAAAAGGCTTCATTAAATTTCATGGTAAGAAACCCTGTAATGTGTGTTCTTCAAACACGGAGGATAGAGAACTGCAGATTGCAAAATAGGGGATGAGCGTAACACACAAAATAGGGGATGAAATGCAGACTGATGCAGAAGGAGAATAGGTATTGTTAAACTAACAAGGCAAACATCCCCATTTTATGATTTAATACCAGGAAGGAGATGCCCTGTGATATTGATAGATTCTATCTGCCATCAATTCCTGAACATTAGGCATGCTGGCTAGCGCAAATGTGAGTTGAGGTCCAGCAACATCTGGGAAGCTACAGGTTCCTCATCTGTGCACTACCATGTCATATTTCTATAGTAGATATCATCTAGAATAGGGCTTCAGTTGGTAGTCTTAAGGAGAAAAGATTTTGGTATGTGTAGTTTATTATTAATAAGAATAACCAACACCTTACATTGGCCCCATAATCCAACAGATTAACAGAAAAATTGAAGAAAAAGGAAACCATAAACTGAAATATAATGTGCTATTATATATTTCTAAACCACACATTTGACAACTATCAACACTAAGCTTTCCTTGAATGCAATGCTTGTAGCTGCTAGTCTATAAGAAAGAAAGAAAGAAAGAAAGAAAGAAAGAAAGAAAGAAAAGAAAGAAAGAAAGAAAGAAAGAAAGTCAAATTAGTCGTTTTCAGATCAGCCACTTTTCTGAGACTGACCCTCAGCATACGTTTTATAATTGAGATCTTGCCAATTTGGCTCCGGTTTTCAAGCACTGACAGTTCTGTCCAAACACGGAGGAGCGGCAAGGCTGACATTTCCGCGGAGAGCTTGACACGCCGTCCAGGCGGTTAGCATTTACAGCGCCCGTGTCCACGTGAAATGTTGATAACAGGAGCTCTCCTTTTCAATAAATTTCCATTCATCATGCTGAAAAGGTTGCTCTCTAGAATTAGAGAGGTGCAGGATTATCACAGACAACAATGGGGAGGGGGAATCATTAATAACAGGCATTTAAGGGTGGTCAGTCAGTTAGACTTTGACACTACACAATTACCACAGGGAAATGATCAGTGATGGAAATATTAATGGGTGCTTAGACTGCAAACAGAGTAGAGTGGCAGACCACACAGCAGCTTCTCAGCAACCCAGTTTTCTCTCGTCTGGATGTTACTTCTCTCAACTGTATCAGGTCAGGCTGGAGGTGGTCTTCATAAAATTGGACTCTGACCATTTTTTTAAAAAAACCTCTGGGTGTCCTGTCTTGAACAGGTGGGACCATGAGACAGAACTTCACAGCTATTGCCTCAACCTCTGAAACATCATCTTACCTTTCTAACAAGATAGTGTGTTTCCCCCCACCGGGGAGAGGAGAGTAAGGGTCAAACTAGATATTAAAGGGAAGGCTTATTCCCTACAATTGATCCATTTCCCCTCCCACAATGAGATTATCTCAAAGATGTGTGCCTCAGCAATGAGATTTGCAAATCAAGTCCCTGTTTACCTTGCAGCCATAATGCAAAGCATGCTAAATGCAACATACGGGTGTGAGGAAAGTCATCTATGACAAACGGATGTCTTTTACTAGTTAGGGGAACTCCTATGCACACAAAAAAAGTGCTAAGCATTAAAAAAAAATTCTATTGTCCAATTTGACTCTAAATATTCTACTTTTCTATTTCTCTCTGCTTCTGTCCCCCCCATTCTAATAATTGTGTTGGGGAGGAGTTAAGATTTTTAAAGCAAAGACATGCTGCAGTCAGCTTTTAAAGCTGAAAAATAAGATACTTATTAATAAACAAAACAGAGCAGTACTACTAACAAGCTGAAGAATGCTGACATTTCCCAATCTCAGCTGGGCTCCTTCCACTGAGGAATGTGACTTTCAGCATTCTCCATGTTTTCCCCATTTTTAACTATTCCTCTTCCCAACGCAAGCAAACTCCAGGGCTTTTCTAAATCTGTCCCCATGTCTGAGGCATGATGGAGGACTGGAAGGACTTTGGACATTGTATCCAGACCCATCCCCACTCTACTTATACCTGCCCACTTTTTCCTGGTTTTTGATATTGAAGCTCCAGATTTGGAATTATAAAGGGCATAAAAATCTCCAGGGACAAGGAGGAGGAGCAAGGGATTATTTTAAAATCTATTGTATGGCCCTTGACACTACAGTAGGAGTGACTTGCTTCTAGGTAGGAGACAGATGGAAAGCAGAATGGAGGATGAGTCCTGGAAGGGAAGGAAGTAGCTATGTAAGCAAATATATATTTCCCCCAGAAAGTCTGTACAAGCTGGAGCAACAAACCATTTAAGCCTTGCAAGCTACTGCTCTGATAGCCAACCTGGAGAACTGTACACAGCTCTTTCCTTTTGCCCAGAGCTGAGTCCAACAAAACTGGAGAATCTGCATGTTTGCATCCTGCCTGGAGACTGCTGGAGAAAACTGGAGATTCAAGTCCAGCCCTGAACTCTATAGCAGCCCTAGTGAGGAGTGGTAGAAGTTGCAGTCCTGGAAGGACACAAGATGCCCACCTCAGAAAACTAGGATTTCAATATAAATAAATTAATACTAAATAAATTGCCAGACATAGCACTTTTCTATGTGCAAGGACTGTTGCTACTGCTGTAGATTTTTTTTTTTTTAATGAATGAGTAGTCTTCAGTCACATGAGCCTCCGCTTCTATTCTGAAGAGGTACATCCACCTCCCAGGTCTGACCTTTTATAGACCTCGATATTACAAAGCTGCCCATTTTAAGTAATTCACATGCTGCATCTTGCAATTTATACTGCCTATGTATATGGCTCCAGTTTTCGGGTTTTGGGGCCAGTGCTAGCTGTATTGTAAATGGACAACAGCTGATCAGGCAAGGATAGTTCAAGTGAAAAAAGGAAAACAGTGACATTTTGAATGCTAAGGTAAGAGACAGGAAGGAGAGAAAAACTGATAATACAGTGGAGAGGAGAGAGAAAAATCTGTATTCTCACACTGTTGTCCTAAGATGTGATTCAGTTTTCATTGTAGAGCTTTGCCTGAGGAAGTTAGTGGCATCGGAGATGAACTGACCATAGAACTTTGGATGGATTCCCAAAACTAAAAACAGAAGATCTTTACCATTTTCCATGGAAAAGGAAGGTACGTAAATGAGCCAGTAGCAGTCTTGACATCAAGCCCATTAGAACTGTGTAACGTTAGGCTAGCCCAAATTATATAATGATGCATGCTAAAGAGGCAATTTGGAATATTGCCATGTTGGAACAAAAAAATGCTGCGTTGAATCCACTTTGGCAGAATGGTCACGTGTGGCCTGTCAGATTGCATTTTCAGCATTCAAATGTCTTGATAGATGGACATTTTCTTGACTGGAAACTGTGGAAGCAATCCAGGCCCATTAAAATCAAGTGTGATATTTTTGCCTCAGACATTTGATGGAATGTAGATTTCTCTTCAAATATAATTGCTGAAACGAAATACAGGCATAGACATGAAAACATTTCAAAGAGCACTGATGGAAGACATTATGTGTTCCAAACTGGGGAAAGGTGGTGGTGGAAATATCAACTGTTTGCCTTCTGCCTCACTTGGCAGTATAAGAATCTGGACTTAACTTCACACTGAAAATTGACCTTGTTTAAGGTGCTGCTAGAGTTGCCCCTGAAATCTTGCTTATAACAAAATCTGAAGGATTTTGGAAGAATGATCCTCCAGTGGATGTTCTTCAGACAAAACATCTGAGGAACTTCAGTGGAAGTCAGAAAATGGTGGTAGCGCCAGTAAAAATTGTGAGAGATGGCTTTGCATCTATGCAAAAGAAGAAGAAACTGGGAAATAGCCAATAAAACCCACAGTAGAAACTGGAGACATGCCGCAAGATGCTCAGAGGATTATTGTTTTATTTGGGAGGGAGGAAAGGCGTGACACATTTCACCCTATGCAATTCGCCCCACACCGCCGAGCCTTGCGATGGCGGGGGCGGCCTTTGCCGCCCTCTCGCGATACGAGATCGCGTCGTGGTGGCCGATGGGAGGAGGCGGGGCTGGGCACAGTATTTAGGGCCCGGCCCGCCTCCTCTCCGGCCAGCGGGGGGTGGACTTGGGGCTCCCTTCCAGACAAGGGCTGGCCAAAGTCATCTTGCACCTTCAGCGGTTGGCTTTGGGGCCCGGTATCTCACTCAACGGGCTAGGGAAGATGGTACGGAGTGGTCTCTTGGCCCTGGCCCAAAGGTGCTATTACCCCCCTCCCATTATCCCAAGTTTATGTTCAAGTTGGTGTTCAGGTTCAAGTTCAACCCTTGTTAATTAGGCATATTAATAAATTGCCCTAGTTCAACCCAAGCTCTGTCTGCGGTCTCGGCGGCAAACTCTTAAGATCTTCTCCAAAGGCTATGCAAAATCATAAAGTGACAACACATAAATACATAATATAAGAAAGAAACACAGAAGCCGTTTCTGCCCTACACTGTTATAGTGCTATTATGCCCCTTTCAGCATCCTGTGGAATCCTGGGGTGTGCAGTTTAGGGAGGGGCCTTTAGAATTTGCAGCCAGAAAAGTCCTTGGCCTCAGCAAACTACAAACCCCAGAATTCCACAGGAGGTTGAAAGTGGAATAATTGCACTATAACAGTGTAGTGGAGTCTCCTTCCTTGGAGGTTTTTAAGCAGAGGGTGGATGGCCATCTGTCGGGAGTGCTTTGAGGGTGTTCCTGCATGGGAGAAGGGGGTTGGACTGGATGGCCCCTGTGGTCTCTTCCAACTCTACATTTCTATGGTTCTATGATTCTATGATTCTATGATTCTATGTAGTGAGGGAATGGCCAGAGTTGGAAAGTGTTCCATAGACCAACCGTCCACTGTGTACAGGAACACCAGTTCCAACATCTCTGGCAAATAGCTGTCTAGACTCTTTTTGAAGGTGTCCAGTGAAAGGAATCCTACCACCTCTCCAGCAACTGCTTCCATCACCAAACCACTTTTACTGTCAAGAAATTCCTTCTAATTTCAGTTGAAACCCACTCCTGTAACTTAAAATGATTTGATCTGGTTCTTCCCTCTGGAGCAGCAGAGAACACATCTGCACCCACTTCTCTGTCTCAACCCTTTAGATACTGAAAGAGCACAATTACGGCTGTTTCCGCACTAGACTGTTATAGCGCTATTCTTCCACTTGCAACATCCTATGGAATCCTGGGGTTTGAAGTTTAGGCAGGGGCTGGCCAGCCCCTCCCAAAACTGGAAACCTCAGGATTCCATAGGAAGTTGCAAGTGGAATAATAGTGCTATAACCTTCTAGTGTGGAAATGCCCTATGCCACCCTTCAGTCTTCTCATCACAAGGCTCAGTGTGCCCAATTCTTGTCTTCCTTTTTGCCTCTAAATGCATAAGATAATATACATAGTACAATACGTAATATGACTTTGCATAAATTCATCTTTATGTTTGTAGACTGCCTATGGCTTGTACATACCCGTTTTGAATCTGATCTAGCCAGTCCAATATTGATGATAATGGCCATTTCTACCCTACACTGTTATAGTGCTTTTATTCCACTTTCAACATCCCTGTGGAATTCTGGGGTTTGTAGTCTAATGAGGCCAAAGAGCTCCGTGGCTAAGAATTCTGAATCCCCCTCCCTAAACTGCCAACCCCAGGATTCCATAGGAGGTTGAAAGCAGAATAATAGCACTTTAACAATCTAGTGCAGAAATGGCCAAGGACTCACTGGGGACAGGAAATACTCCACAATATAAGGTTTGTACTTTTTTTTAAAAAAATCAGATTTTATTTCTTATCCCTTGGGGTATTTTTCCTGGATCTGAGTGTTTAAGTAGAACAAATTTGATTCTGTATGCATATTCTTGTGGACATGGAGCACAGTATATTGCAGGTCTCATTAGAGTAAGAAGATATCTCGTAATTCACTCAATGCAAGTTTTTAAAAAAAAATAAAATAAAATCCTAGTACATGATGTTTAAGGACCCACTCACACTGCACAATTAGAGCATTATTATTATTCCTCTTTAACTGCCATGGTGTCAGCCTCTGGAATCCTGGGGCTGGTAGTTGCTGAGACACTAGAGGTTTCTGGCTGAGATATCTAAGGCCCTTTTTGCACATTACCTGCTTGCGGAGGAGGGGGTGCCTTTCGCGCAAGCAGCCTCTTGCGCGAGGCACTTGTATCGCCCCTCCATTCTACTGCAGCTGGGTTTCCGGTCGCGTGACCGTTGCGCTAGCTCCCTGTCCCTTCCTTTCGCAGCACAGTCTGGGAGCTGTAGGCTGCGCTGGGGGAAGGAAGCGCGACTGCCCCGGCTCGCCAACGCACTGCATGCAGGTAAATGTGCGAGGGCGCCGTGAACATTGTGCAACCACGCAGTTTTTTCAGCTTAGAGCCGAAAATAAGAAAATGCGTGCGTGCCCCCCTTTAGGCTCCTGAACGTCGTGTGAGTGGGAGTGCATCGTACGGACCAACGCTCCCATTCACGCGATGCTCAAGGGGAGCTTGAGCAAAGAAAACTGCGTGCGAAAAGGGCCTAAGTGCTCCTCTTTTAACTGTCAACCCTGAGACTCCATAGGAAGGAACAGTTAAAGTGGAATTATAGTGCTACAATTCTGTAGTGTGAAAGGGTCCTAAGAAAACTTTATGATTTTTTTTTTTTTGAGTTGCATACTGGTGCTGATAGATACAGCTTTCGAGGTCTGCAGCTCTCAGCTAAGAGCTGTGCTTTGAAAACATTCCTGCCCTTCCTTAACCATAAAATACTTTGGTGTTATGTTACCCTTTTTTGCACTTAGGAGATTTGCTTCTAAAATCCTCTTCCGTGTGAGGAATCTCACTGGACTGTAGCAACTGAGCTCGCTTGGACACACCGTCCAGCCTCAGACCAGATTCCCCTTCTTTGATCTCCTTCACAACAAAGCCTTGTTCCTTTCTGTCTTAACCTTGACGGGCCACAGGGGAAATAGATGGAAATGGAAGAAAAATTGATTACAGTCTAATGAAACATAAGTTAGCCCTTTCTACTCTGGGAGTTCGCATTAACAGCACAAACACTATCCTTTTGGTTTTTCTAGGTGCAACCTTGAAAGGTCACGAACGTACAAAAAAAAAATCATATTTGCGGGGCATTCAGCAAAACTAGTGAAAAGAGGGGGGAAACTCCTACAAAGCTTTTGATATTGAGATTTTGCACATTTGGCCATTTGCATGTGTAAAATAGTGTTAACTCAGTGATTGTATTGTGTGTGTGTGTGAATCACATCGCTATGATGCAGGAAAAAAGGATTGGAGAGGAGATTGGAATCCATATCTTTGTGGGTGAAAATGCTTTATTACTGCCAACAGCCCGTTCTCTCTCTTGGGCATGCCCTGAACAGAGCCTAGGCCAAATTGGTCGTCGTTTTCAAAGTGCTTGGCAGTCTTGCGGTCCCTGAGAGTTCTTGAACTGACATCTGTGCTGAAGTGCTGCACGCAAGGGTCATTGCAAGATCTGACTTCTAGGCCTAGTTTACTCAGCCTATGTCACAAGTCAAGACCAATATAAATTAAAATCCAAACGCCATACTGGGAAGGCGTTCTTCCTTCCCTCGAGGTAGCATGTGTAGCGTTCCCCAGGCATACACAAACCGAGAGACACATCCTCTTTTCAGCAGTTTTCATAATTTTTTCTGTTCTTAATCTCCACAAGAAGTAATCCATTTATGAGAGAGTTAAAGAAACCAAGGAAAGATTAAAATATTCTCTTGTCCTCCCTCCCTCCCTTCCTTCCTCCCTTCCTTCCTCTCTTGCTCCCTTCCTTCCTTCCTTTCTCCCTCCCTCCCTCCCTCCCTTGCTCCCTCCCTCCCTTCCTTCCTTTCCTCCCTTGCTCCCTTCCTTCCTTCCTTCCTTCCTTCCTTCCTTCCTTCCTTCCTTCCTTCCTTCCTTCCTTCCTTCCTTCCTCCCTTGCTCCCTTCGTTCATTTCTTCCTTCCTTCCTTCCGCCCTCCCTCCCTCCCTTGCTCCCTTCCTTCCTTCCTCCCTTCCTCCCTCCCTCCCTCCCTTGCTCCCTTCCTTCCTTCCTTCCTCCCTCCCTCCCTCCCTTGCTCCCTTCCTTCCTTCCTTCCTTCCTTCCTTCCTTCCTTCCTTCCTTCCTCCCTTCCTTCCTCCCTCCCTCCCTCCCTCGCTCCCTCCCTCCCTCCCTCCCTCCCTCCCTCCCTTCCTTCCTTCCTTCCTTCTTTCCTTCCCCCCTTCATAATTTTTAATACTTCTTTTTAAGAGGCAAAAGTTGTTGACAGTTGAGGAGCTCTGCTAAAATGGTAATAATACTAGTGTCCGCTTATCACCTGCAAACAATAGTCCAATGACAGAGTTTGCTCTGAGTGGAAAAAATGGAAGCAGAAATGGATAGTGACAGTTGTGGGAGAAACATGGCTAAAATTGGATCCTAAGTTATAAAATACAGGCTAACCCAATAGGCCCATGCCACTATTATGATATTAATATTGTTCAAAAATATCAAAGGCAGTTTTAAAAAAATAGAATTGCGTTGTGGGAAGAACAGTATGTGTGTGTATGTGTATGTGTGTGTTTGTATTTGCTGGACTGGGGGGAAAAGTCATTTCTTGTTTTGTATAGAAGCCTGAAAGCAATATATTGCCTTGACCAGAGAATTGAGATTTGAGTGTGTGTGTGTGTGGTAGGGGGAATATGCTGTGTCTGCACAGCAGATTCCATTGTGATGAACTTATTGTGCAATTCTATACATCTATCCCTAATCAGAAGTAAAAGGTATTTATAGGACTGCAACCTTAACCTGGTGGTGTTGAAATAGATATCCGGGAGAGAAGTCTAATGTGTGAGAGAAGAAGAAAGTACAAGAGGAAAGATGTAATAATTTGTACAGAGATTTCATTATGGAAATATTCTGTGCTATCAAAGTTAGCCTCATCTTGCTATCTTGCTAGCAACCGAACAAGAGACAATACTGCAACATGTCTCTTTCATTTAGCAGATATACAAACATAAATATATTCCCCATCCTTTTGCATATTCTGTAGCAAGGGTGGGAACCATACTTCCTTACAAATAAGTTTCAAATACAATGCCCAGCATTCTTCATCATTGTCTATGTTGGCTAGGGCTCATGGGACAGTAGTGTAGGGACGGGGGGCATGAGGGTGGTTCACCCCAGGTGGCAATGTTTTGGGGGCATCTCAACCCGTAGGCCTGTTGCTATGGAGACGAGGCCTAGTAGCAAGGAGGAGGGCAGTGTATTCCCTCAAGAACCCAAACTCTCTGTGTTAATAACTCTGATTACAGATGGGATTGGGGAATATGGGGAAAAGTGACAGGTACTGGACAAGAAGGTTTGGGGAATGAGAGACACAGGATCTCAAATTTTTCTAACAAGTATTACCTATGAGAAAATAAAATCCCAGGCAACGCCAGGTATATACACTAGTATATAAATAAAATAAGTGAGGATGAAAAATGAAACATGATTTGTCCTTCCTAAACCTTAAGTTAGCCTTAACTTCCAAGTACATTGTAACTCTCATCTTGTCTTCCTTTTTTTTCTCTAGTTTTGAGAGTGTTTTGTGCCGACTATATTTTTGATACATTTTGCTTTACAGTAAAGAAACAAGTAATTCCCCCAGATGAAATTATCGGAGAACTTCCTAAGGCACTAAGTTCTGCTCATCTCCCATTGCTTGGCAGTCCCCACAAGTCCATCCAGTCAAAGACAAGATATTCCTTCCTTTAAGTGAATAAAGCAAGCGGACAGCATTATTACCAAATGCTAAGGACTATAAACCTTCAATTATTTCATGCTTGCATGGGAGAGGGATGGATAACTTCCACAGTTTTGTCTGTACTGCAGAAGAAAACAAATATTTCTATCCAGTTCTTGCCTAACATTCACATATCCCAAAGTGTTTTGTAAAACCATTCGGTGTAGAAATGTATGTATATGTTTCTTTTTTCTGCTCACATGAAACTCATGGGATTATCTGCTCCCACAAAAAATACTTTTACAGTCAAAGCATTTTTTTCACAAATAAACATATAGCTAATTGAAAAAATAATTATTTTGGGAGCAAATGTGCTTTTATACAAAACCGTATGTTTTTCATGGGGGAAAAAAATCAGCGTGTCATCATTGCTGAACAGGTGCTGTTGTGTCCCTATCCACTGCTGTCATGCTGTATACCATTACTGGGGGAAAAATCCATTAATGGGCATTGCTGGGGTTCCACTGGGACATCATGAGATTGGGTCATGGTGTGGTAAGGGTCATAGATTATAACTCCTGCCCCATTTAGTGCTTCCATATGGGCATCCGTCCTTGGTCTTGAGCATTCATCTCCTTCTTGCCACTGAATAGTGGATTGAGAATGGGGAAGGCATTAAAGTACTCAAGCATATATTTATAGAGATTGAATCTGCAAAAGAAGACAAGGAAAAGGAGAGAATCTGTAAGCAAAAGATTGACAATATTAGATCTGCTTGATCTGAGGATTGGCAAGAGACTGAGGATTGGCAAGAGGTGTTGTTCAACTCTTTTGGGCTAAATGAAAAGTACCAAACCCCAAGTTTTGTTAAAGGATCTGGGAAGGACTAACCCAGGCTTGCTGAAGAGCAAAGCACTGATTTAAGTGAGGCCAGGAAATGGTCACCTGGAACGGTGTTGCTTTTATAATCCCTGTTGCTACAGAGAATTTGGATAAGGAATGGAGACACTTAGAAATTTCCGCAAGACACTCTTATAGCGTGACGATTCCACTTTCAACCTCCTATGGAATCCTGGGGTTTGCAGTTCCGGGAGGGGCCAGCTGGCCCCTCCCGGAACTGCAAACCCCAGGATTCCATAGGAGGTTGAAAGTGGAATCATCGCGCTATAAGAGTGTCCTGTGGAAATGTCCTTCATGTCTCCACAGGAATTGTTGGAAAGTTCATAAAGAGTTTTTAAAAAATTCTTTGGCAGAGTGTTATCACATCCAGACGTTATTTCTGAACATCCAGAATTATTTTGGAGTGATGGGTATATCTTTCAGATGCAGGGAACAATATTGTTTAAAAGAAGCGATTATACGGCCGCTTCTAAAAAAGCCCTCCCTAGATCCCCTGGATATGAATAATTACAGACCAGTCTCCCATCTTCCATTTTTAAGCAAGGTGATCGAGAGGGCTGTTGCCCTTCAGCTCCAAGCTGTCTTGGATGAAACAGATTATCTAGATCCATTTCAAACTGGCTTCAGGGCAGGATATGGAGTCGAGACTGCCATGGTCGCCTTAGTGGATGATCTACGCCTAGGTATCGACAGGGGAAGTGTGACCCTGCTGGTACTCCTGGACCTCTCAGCGGCTTTCGATACCATAGACCACGGTATCCTTCTGGAACGCCTGAGAGGGCTGGGGATCGGAGGCACTGCACTTAAGTGGTTCCGGTCCTATCTCTCAGGTAGATACCAGATGGTGATGCTTGGGGACAGCTGCTCCTCGAAAAAGGAGCTTAAATCTGGCGTCCCTCAGGGCGCCGTCCTGTCCCCAATGCTATTTAACATCTACATGAAACCGCTGGGAGAGATCATCAGGAGGCATGGAGCAAGGTGCTATCAGTATGCTGATGACACCCAGATATATCTCTCCATGCCTCGGATAACAGCATCAACTAAGGATGGCATCTCACCTCTAAATGAATGCCTAGAAGCAGTAATGGACTGGATGAGGAAAAACAGACTGAAGCTGAATCCAGATAAGACGGAGGTACTTGCTGTTAAGGGCCCTAGCCCAGGTATGGAGGTTTGTCAACCAGTTCTAGACGGGGTCACACTTCCCCTGAAAGACTGTGTCCGCAGCTTGGGAGTGCTCCTGGACTCGACGCTTCAGATGACAGCTCAAATTGATGCGGCAGCCAGGAGTGCCTGCTATCAGCTTCGGCTGATACGCCAGCTGCGCCCCTTCCTGGACTTGGAACACCTAAAAACAGTGGTACATGCGCTGGTAACTTCACGGCTTGACTTCTGTAATGCGCTCTACATAGGGCTACCCATGTGCTTAGTCCGGAAACTTCATTTAATTCAGAATATGGCAGCCAGGTTGATCACCGGAAGATCTAAAACTGACCATATAACACCTATTCTGAAGTCTTTACACTGGCTGCCTATTAGTTTCCGGGCACAGTACAAGGTGTTGGTTTTTACCTTTAAAGCCCTTCATGGCTTGGGGCCAGCCTACCTGCGGGATCGCCTTCTCCCATATAATCCGCCCCGCACACTAAGGTCCTCTGGGAGGATTACTGCAGCCAGTCAGAACTAGGTTGGCTGCGGTTACCCAGAGGACCTTTTCTTCTGTCGCTCCCAAGTTATGGAATGGCCTGCCGGAGGAGACCCGGCACATTACCAGTCTTGCAGTCAAGACAGTTCTCTTCCGACAGGCCTTCCCAGATTAGTGTTCCACCGCCTCTCATCATTGTCTTTTGTGTTAATCTTGTTTTTAATTTGTTTTAATTAACTAATATGTTTTAGGGGGATAGAAGGGTTGGAGGGTGGGGAGGATAGGGTGCATTTTAATGTTTTAATGTTTTTATATATTTTTGTAATGCCGCCTCGATCCATTGGGAGAGGCGGGGTAGAAATAAATTTTTTATTATTATTATTATTATTATTATTATTATTATTATTATTATTATTATTATTATTATTATTATTATTTAGGGTAAAATAGACTCTATTTTTTTAGACCATGATAATTATTCTATATCCAGATGTAAACCTAAAAACTATGTAAACTATGCATGCAGTCTGCAATTCAGCACCATCTTTTGGATGATGGATTTTTTTTTTCTTATTTGGGGAAGCTGAGATGATGCACAAGCCACCGTACTAATGACAAAGGCCATGGTGCTGAGAAAATAAACCCTGGTGTCTCAGAATACATTTCAGCGCTGTGTCTTTAATATCCTTTAATTTGCCCACGATCAGTTCTCGCAACATTTGGAGCTCCTCTGGAAGCAATCCGGCTCTGTATACAATCATCCTTTTCCCCGGTGGGGCTGCCGCTCAAGGCCACTCCTCATTAAAGCGTCCTTTGCCTTTTCCATAGCAGGCCTGCCACGTTGCTTTGCAAAATGGAACAAAATAGTCATTTTTCCTCCGCCGAGTGGTCCAGGGTATTCTGAGCACGCTTGCCTTCTCCGTGGCACTTCCCCCATTTGCTTTCCCTCTGCTTCCTTTTCCATGTGTCCGAATAACCAACAGCCACAAATATTAGAAGCCACGAATACCATCTCTGAGCCCCATTGCAGGTCCTTGGCTGGAGCCTTGAAGCCGGGGAGGCCAGCCAGCCTTCATTTTGCGGGAGACCTTGAAGTCTGACTTCAGGAGAGGCCTATGGTATATACGTACAAGGAGGGCCTCCAAGAACATGCATTCGCCTCCTTCTCAAGATGTGATATCGTAATCTCAAGGCAAGCCCAACCTGTCAGTCGAGGCCTGAAGGGATTTAATTCAGTGTCAAAACCTTTGCCTCGGGAGGTCACTTTCGCTCTGTGCTTTTCTTATAACAAAAGCAGAAGTGTGTGTGTGTGTGTGCATGGAAGGGGGTGCATGCATGTGTGTTTTTCAAAAAAAAATATTATTCTCTTTCCTTTTTTTCCTTTCCTTTTCTTTTACAGTGGGTGAATTCGTTAGCAGGTTGTTTGTTGAGCGCCACTGCCTTTTCGTTTTACAAAATTGCAACCTCCTGAAATATTTTTATTCCAGCGCGGGGGAAAAAAAAGAGAGGGGGGGGTCTCTGAAGCAGGCTAGGCCCTCATGCAAGCGAGAAGGAGAGGGTTTAAAAATAAATAAATAAGTCGGCCAGGCTCTCCAGAAAGTTGCCTGATTGAAATCAGCCCTATGTCAGGGGCTGTCATATCTCAGAAAAGACATAAAACACGCAGAAACATCAATAAGCAACAAGACTCTGACAGCTCAGAGACATTCCAGCTGACAAGAAGAGAAAAGGGGTAAGGTTAGGGCTCTAGGGGAATATTTAAAATGCCTAACAGCCCGTTGAAGTGTTGGCAGGCATCAGGGAGGCCTAGAAAAGACAAGATAAAGTCTATCAGGTTATCACCTGGTTCGAGACAGATCCCTCACAGCACGACCACGAGAATGAGACAATGGCAGAACGGCCTCCCTCGCCGCCCCCCGTCCCCGCCCCCCCCCACGGCAAGGCCGCCACTAAACAAAATTATTATTTTATTATTTATTTCCCAACTGTAGCTAAGGAACCAGGCTGCGCTTACACCAAGGTTACCCAGACAACGTTTGCATGGTAGATTTAAAAAAAAAAAATGTGAAGGAGGAGGAATGGGAGGGGGGTAAAGAAAGGAGGGGGGAGAAAGAACAAAATGTAAGACAGAAGGAGGAGAGGGGAAAAAAATATATTCTGTGAGAATTCTGCTTCCAGCTAACATGTACAGAAATCAAAAAGGATTAACAAGGGTTTTTTTTCCCATTTAATTTCCTGTACACCAGCAGCTTTTGTTAAAAGATCAGAGATATTGCTATTTATTGAATTTTTAATATGATCTTTATTAAAAGGCGGCACGCATGTTTGGTTTTTCTCTTCTCCCTCTTTTTAAAACATGCATAGATATAACAATCAAAGCGAAGGAATGAACTATGCCTATTTGATTTCATTCCCTTTATATTGTTATGATGATTCAGATATTCTTTTTTTTCAAAAAGAGAGAGAGAGAGAAAGGGAGAGAGATTGAGAAGGAGAGAGAGAATAAAAATAAATGCAGCCTACAGATAAATGATCTTGTGATCAACCTGAGTCTATTTTGTTGGGTAAACAATAGAGTGCAACCCTTGCGGTAGGCACGCACAAGTTGTGACCTATCAGGCTGAGCATAGCCCACCCACATGTGTTATGCTGCCTGTTGGGTGCTAATGACAACTCAGGCTGGCAAAACAGGAGGCTCCACAAACCCATGGGGAGCCACAGCCATGTCTAATGTGTTGTGGGCTGTGCAACTGGTATAGGGACTTATGGGTGGGTGTCTTTTACAGTCACCAGCTAACTACTTGGGCAACATTGCCAGAATCCTGTTGGTGTATTTTGCACATGTAAGCTCCACTATGGAAGCAGCTGGACATTTTTGTCCAATGCAGAACTTTGGAGTTCAGTTAAAATTGTGCACATGGTCCCATTGCGCATGAAAATATACACACTATGTCAATATGCATTGGGCATCAATGGAAATCACACATGCTATGTGGATGCATATGCCCATTTTGTTCTGCGTTCATTCGATCCAGTTGCAGGATGTTGTCATTCCAAAAAATGGGTTGTGGAGTTTGATTAATGCACAACTCCACGTGCCGATATTATGCTACACAGTGTCTCCGTACCGCACATACTGGTGTAGCAGAACCAGGGCTCCGAGCAAAAACTCTGGGCATTTTAATCAGTGTGGACTACAGTGTCATCTAACACACACAGACACACATCCCATGTGACCCTATTCCTTCTGAATTTAGCTGCAAATCCCATAGGAGCTGGGGAGGAACTGGATTTTTCCAGCAATGCTATATTGTTATGAGCAATCCCTGCTGCAATCCAAATCTTTTGTGTGGGCAAAATTCATTAGCTGTATAAAAGACCTGTTTATGGTAGAAAGGAAAGCTGCTGGAAATTACACACACATACACACACAGAGAGATCAACACAGGTACCTGCAACTTCATGGGGTGCTTCTATATGGGTTGTCACAATGAGGGCCTCATGTCAACATTAAATTAAAATCAAAATTAAATCCTACACCACTGCTGTCTACAGGTATATTTAGGCGAAGATTCTAGATTAAAAGATGAAAATAGGAAAAATTTTATTTCAGTGGCAGAACAGATGCTTTGCATGGAGAAGTTTCAAGTCATTGCATCTCTAGGTAAAGAAAGAAAGAAAAATCCTGGATGGCCATTGCAAGTCAGCAAAGATAATACTGAGTTAGATGAACCAAACTTTCCTCTTATTATAACAGATTTTCCCGTCTTTCTGAAGTATGAGAAGATGCAAAGTGGTCAATTGTTGCAACTACCGTGCGTTTACTAATTGTTGGTCATTAACAAAACATAGAAAAATAGTTTACTTGGTCAATATTTGTCCATCTCTTTTCCCATCAGTTCTCAGCAGAGGTGGGCTAACTCTTAGCCTGGGACTGCATGTAGGTTCTCAAGGGTTTTTGTGGCCCTCAACCTTGCGTCACCTCCTAGCATGCCTTTTTCTTGTCTTTCCCCAAAAGGGTGAATTGCTGGTCTTTGAAGACACTCAAGAAGGTAGTTCATCTTTAGCATAAGTTGCTGCCTTCTGTCTTGCATTGTTTAATATCTGTTTAAGCACATTTTTTCAAAGCAGGTTTTTATGTGGGGTTTTTGGCAGTTGATGAAGCCTCTGGTAGGTTCCAGGAATAGAAAACTCCTTCTGGACCTGCTAGAGTTGCCCATCTCTGATGCAAAATATGCTATATACTTCACACCACTCTTCCGTTGACTGTCTGAATCTAGTTGGGACTAACAATAGGAAGCAGGCATGAGCTTTCTATTTGTATATAGGACAGAGGGATAAGGAGATGATTTTTTTTTCCTCATGAACATTTCTTTGTCAAGGGAATTATGAATAAATGCATCATTCAACTGCCCAACTGTTAATTTCTAGATGAAGGCTGAAATCCTACTTCAAGGTTGCACAGTGTAAATATCTATGTGAAGAGTTATGCATGGATTGAGATCTTGGTCTGAATGACACTTGGCATGAATGACAAGGTTAACCCAAAGATCAGAAATGCAATCCAATGCAGATGTGTGTCCATACATAAGGCACATTTACATCCATGCACAATGTGTACTGTCCCTCCATGTACAATGCACCATACTCATTCATGCCTAATGCAAACTAGTGTGCATTGAGTGCCACATATATAACTCTTTGTCATCAATGAACTGAATGGGAACGTTCCATATCAGTTGAAAATGTTCAACTACAGTTAGCCTTCCACATTTGCTAGGGTTAGGGGCGAAGGACCCTCACAAAAGTGGGAAAATGGCATCAACATGTGCGTGTCTGTGTCTGTGGAAAAGGTGCTGAGACATGGCAGGGAGAAAGGGCACCTAGGGTCCAAACCAGACCAGGGAAAGGAATGGGAAATGAGGGGGGCAGCATGGTGGCCACATACTTCCTCTCTCTTGCCCATCTCCCTTCTTGGGTGTGAGGGGGGGTCTTGGACTGTTTGTGATGCTGACAGACTGTGAGTCTTCCTTTGCTGGCCAGGCAGTGGCTGGTGGAGAAGGAGGAGGACCAGAGATGGGTTTTTAAAGGGCTGTACAGACCGATCGGAACTGCAAAGAGGGGAGATTCCTCCAGAAAAAAAGCACCTGAGTTGGGGGGAGGCAGGGGTTGAAGAAACTTGCAGATAATCAAATCTGTGAAAGTCAAACCTGCAAATGTGGAGGGCCAACTGTACTTTCAGAAGGGAATTTATAGATGTAGACGACACTAACAGGATTTAGTCATTGCCAGTTAATGGTAGAACCAGACCACCCCCCACTATGATTTAATCACTCGATTGAATTACTGTTCCATTTCTTTACTTACACTCCTTTCTTCAAAAGGAGTTAATGGGGACATCAAGAGAGTCAGCCCTTTTTATTACTTCATAACAACAACTCCGTAAGATTTTGCGACAAGTCCGAGATCAGACAGTGCACTCCATTTTCCTCACCGCAAAATTTCACGGACGCCAACTGTCTTGGTTTGTCAAGCTGTGTTCATTGGGCAATTTGGCCTTTAGATTTCAGCAGATATTATAAGGAAATCCAGGGGTTCCAAATCCAGTTTTCCATCCGAATGCTAATGGAGAGGCAGAGGACAAAGTTGCAAAGAAAGGAATTAGCAGGTGGGAAAGTGGTGCCAAACCGTCCTCCTCCTTTGCCTATTCTACCTGAAACTTGCCTGGACAGTTTTGAAAATGTTTTCCTCCCAAATGAGATTCAGAAATTGGAAGTAAACTGGAAGGGAGGAGGGAGGGCAGGGGAAATGACAAGCTTGAAGGAGGCATCTGCAGGGGGAAATGGGTAGGCATGGGAGGGGTTAAGTATTCCTCCCTCCCACCTGCTGATTCTCTCTTTCAAGTGCCTCCTGTGCTTGCATTTATGTTATCTTGGCAAATGTGGATGGAATGCTCACAACGATATGATTTTGGCGCAGTCTTTGAATTCTCACGGTAATTTTTGTCTGTGGGAAAGCGTATTATTTGATCAGAGCTTCTTCCCCTTTCCTTTTTCTTCTTCTTCTTTGTCTTCGTCTTCTTCTCCTTCTTCTTCTTCCTGAAGCTCTTGAGTTTTCCTTTGATGCCACTAAAATTAAAACTGCAGTGGCAGATAGCACCCAACGCTATTCATTGGAGAGTCAAGAGGTCAGAATGTGTTTGCGGCTGTTCTACTTTGACTCATCTTTTTCCCTGCAACTCGCTGCAGCTCCTCGCCAGGGTGGCGCAGAGATATTAATATCACAGGCATCCAAACATCATCCCAGATTGTTATACTGTTGACTTTGTCAATCACGCAAAGGCAAGCCTCTAATTTCACGCAATCATCTTTAGTGAGCTATATTGGGGGAATCGTGCAAAAAAAGTTGACATCTGGGGGAGAAAAATAGGAAAGCAAACCAAGATAGTTTATTAAATTATTCAAGTGCATAGCAATGAGACTCGCTTATTTTGCTGGTGCTTATTTCAAACGAAGCAGAGACTCATCTAAAGTCAAGGCAGCTGAACTGGTATTCAATGTGGTTAGAATGTGGTGTCTTTAAGCATAGTTAGGCTCGTGGCTCAGGTGGCAGATATTGCGGGGGGGCAAAGGGATGGCAGGTAGATGTTGGCCTTTTACACAGCCTGGTGCCCTCAGGTTCAGTGGAGATTTGATGAAAATTCAACTTCCAATCCAAGACAGTTTCTGTAGATGGAATAGATGTAGATGGAGCATCATCTTGTGCTTCCATTCAGACAGCAAAATATATGCAGCCAGGTCTGCTAAGGTGGAGAGATACCAGTTGTTTTGACTCCTGTGTTGTGGATTATTGCAATGCATTTTACACACACACACACACACACACACACACACACACACACACTGTTTAAAAGCAAACAAGTTTGTTTTGGATCCCAGAATATTTATATATTTTCTGGGATGAATAACACAGATCATTTAATAGTTCAATGAATAAGCAAAATGTTTCAGCTTCTGCTTTCCTCAGTTTCTTTGCATAAAAGTGAGTTTGTAGCCCAGGTGGCAATTTGGAACTTTCCACTGAATGTTAACAAGTGTTAACAAGAACATTAACAATGGAGCCTTCCAAACTGGCACTTCGGCTACAAGCTACTATTATTTTAAGCAACAGAGTAAGGCAGAAGGTGAAACATTTTATTTTTTAACTAAACTGTTCAGTTCTGCATGTTAATTCTCTTTTTCTATCTTTGTAATCAGTCATAGTCCAATACTGGAGGTGTATTCACGCTACACAATTATAGCAGTTTGATACCATTTGAAATACCATGGGCTGCACCCTATGGAATCCTGGAATTTATAGCTTCAGGGGGTACTTAGAATTCTCCAGTCTGCTTCCTTGAACTAAAACACTAGAGGTCAAGGAAAGAAAAATTGAAGCTTATTGTAGGAAAAGCAGAGTATAGAAAAAAGACTGTTTCCCTGAACCTGTCATCCATTCTATCCTGAAGTTCTGCAGATGCCCATCAACAGGAGAGTATTCCTGCCATCTTCTCTCTCTTTCTCTCTCTCTTGCCTTTGGAGGCTCCCCCCCCCAAGAAGTAGTCCCGTACAATGATCTTCCACATACTATGACTATGGTTTTGAAATCTATAAACCTGGAGAAGAAAGTAGAGGGGGGGAACCAAGTATTTCCTTCCAACACAGTAACTTAGATCAAAGAGTCAGGAAGTCAGTTCAGCTAGCGGCTTTATTAATTTCCTAATTCAAACGTTCCCTTTAATGATAGCACGATACTGTTAATTTCTTTTATCCATTTTTACCCCATATTGAGAAATAGAACCAATAACACAAGCCAATTCCAGCTGTGAAACCTTGATAAGTCTCATAAAATGAGGTGTGGTAGCAAGAAGAACTGATGGTTTGGTTTCTTGCCATGTGCTTGATGTGCTTTCTTGTCAAAGATTTGAGTGGTTCATAGATTCTTTTCCACCCACTCTTTTTCTTTGAAAGAAAGGAGTTTGGGGGGGGAGGAATAAAAGGGAGTTCACATATCACAACTGATTAATCCGTGGTGGAGGATAACCCGAATTGTACCCTTAGTATAAAGCTTGACATCCCGCCAATGCACATGAATTTTAGCCAGCCTGGTAGAAAATAAAGTATTAGCTTGAAGTGAAATTCACCTGTCTCCTATTCAATGCCCAAGTCATATGAATGGGCAGTAGGAACCAATTTTCTAGTTTTTTTATTTTCTAATATTCTAAACCAAGTTTAGAAAGGCCATTTATTAGCATCCTCACAACTCTAGTGCCAACTCAGATTAAAACATAAGGGATGGCAACAGGCCCCTCCCAAAACCTAAAGTCCCTCCCCAAACTGCAAACCCCAGGATGCCAGAGGATGTTGAAAGTGGAATAATAGCGCTATAAGAGTCCAGTGCGGAAATGGCCTAAGGGGGAAAAAGCAATAATAACACCTGTCAGTGATCACAAGAAATCTAGTGCTTAATCTTTCTCTTTTACCCTGAAGCAATATGTTTGGTGGTAGCTGGTCACGTAGTTGATGAGCCTTCATAAACTGCGTGTGTATGATCTCGATACTGCATTTTGAAACGAAGTAGCTTTTGGCCGTCTTATGGACTGTGGACTCTGAAACACAGTTAAGAAAGGAAGGGAGAATGAAAGGACTTCAAGATGCCTTTTGCAAAAGACTATGTTTTATTTCTACCAAGAGAATTGTTTTATTTCTGAGAATTATGCTCTGGAAAATTCCTGAGAATGGGATGGAATGCTGGGATGGGTATGTTATTATTCTGTGAATCCAAGTAGGCTTTCGCTTGCAATACTACCCTGCAGTTTTTCTTGGCAAGATTTGTTCAAAGGAGGCTTGCCACTGACATCCTTTGAACCTGAGAGAATGCAAGTTGCCCAAGATCCCTCTGTACATTTCCAGGGCTGAGTGGTGATTCAGACCCCAGTCTCCTGGAGTCCTAGTCCAACATTCAGATCGCTACACTGCACTGAATCCTTGGAATAAATACAACAAGAAAAATTATTGTTGTCCAAAAATGAAAATCTCCCTTTGTGGTGGAGTTGCGATTGCACTGCAATCTGTCATTGCAAAGAGGTGCATGCTTTTGTTGTGCATTCAGTTGCACATTTGCTATCTTGGCCTGATTGCTTAGTGTTGCTATTCAAGGCAAGTCTAATGTATCACAATTAATGTATAACTATGCATCTGAAGTTATATCCTACAGAACCCCTATGTAGGATTTTAGATGTATCAGAAACAGAATGCATAATGGTAAGGAGTGGGGGTAGGAGCTCAGCAATGTCACAACCCAAAACTTATATATCAATTAAAACCAATAGCCAGCCAAATTCTGGGCTGTGGTTTTTAAATATAAGAAGCCAGGATGAAGGACTTTTTCATGACCTCCCAGCTCCAAGCACCAGAGACTCTTGCTTTCAAAACTTCTCCTCATAATGGGGCTAAGTCCCATAAATTGCAATACCTCTTAATGGGGTTGTAATTTGTCCTTAGTTTTCTTCTCAAAGGAAGCAATAAATAATTTTAGCTATTTTCTTGCTGCTGCAGAAACTTCGATAACCACAGAGTTTTTGAAACCTATTCGGGATTCGGGACTTATTGCACACAAATTTCACATAGGGTTGTTTTGCACAGAAAACTTCAGAATTATAACTATAAGAATGAGTGCAGGCTATTTACGGAGTTGTTGGAAAATAAAACAAAATTTTAAGTCTATTTGAAAGTTACAAAAATCATAGAAGGCAAACAGTATGTATATATTGGTGATCAACTAGAAGTAGAGTTTAAGATGTCGACTAGAAGTAGAGTTTAAGATATCAGGATGAGAAAGTAAAGAAGTTTAAAATAAATATTAAGGTAATATGTATCTAACAAAGGGAAAGAAAGGAAGTAATGTTGAAGGTGTACTATTTCAAATTGTATTGTATAATTGTATAATTTTTTATACATATATCCTATGAAGATACATTTTGAGTGATTGCTTCTTTTTTTCTCTTAATTTTTTTTATTATTGTAACTGATGTCTAATGAATATATATATATGAGAAAACATTTTTTGCACAAGGAACAGCATTTTCTATACAGAAAATAATATTTTTCAGTGCAGAAAAGGCTGTTTTCTTTGAAGAAAAAAACACTGTTTTCAGTGCAAGTCAATCACATTTAAATTTGGGACAGAATAAGTCCCCCCAAAATCCCAAGCAGTGAAGATTCTTGTTATCAAGATTTTTCAATATGTGAAAACCATATACTTTTGCAATCATTTTTTGAATATTTTGGAATTTTCTCTCCATCCCTACCTCTTAACTGTGTGCAATTAAGATGCTGGGTGAACAGCGTAGCCCAAGGTACAAGGCAAGCAGTTGGCCGGTTTTACGTGCAAGCGAGATGGTTACTCGGTGATGGAGGATCGAGTCTCTTTCCTGCCATTTCCAATGCATTCTCCACAATGGCATGGATGCAGGCTTGCCTTCCCCCAATCCTTCCATTTGAAAAGAAACCTCACTCACCCCAGGCTAGTGTCGGCTAGCAGACTGAAACGCATGTGACAACCAGCTGCAACTCAGGACCAGAGGGTGGCCTGGAGCTAGCAGATCACGCCCTTTCCGAGCAGCGACTGTCTCACTAGCCTGTCTGCCTCCCGGGTGTTTTTCTCGAATGTCAGGTTGTAAACCTGCCCTGCTCTTGTGGAATGAGAGCTGGGAGAGGGGACATGCTCCGTTGTCTTTCACCATTAGCAAAGACGGATGACAGGTAGGAGACAGAGATTGCTATAAAAGCTCAAACTATTCCCTGGACGGACTGTGCCGTATGACTCCAAGCTTATGCGCCTCAAACCACTTGCTTCAGAGTAGTTCCATTGTTTTAGCTCTGGAGAGTAAAGGTCTAGAGGCCATAGGACATCCCTTTAATGAGGCTGGGCTGGCATATTTGAATAACAGCCTGTTCTTTTCAAGAACCGGCGTTTCGTTCACTGTCAGGATTCCTGCACCCTTTCTGCTAGGATTTTATGCTCAGAGAGATCAAAAAAGAGAATTCTTATACTTAGGTGATAACAATCTATCCCTAATTACCGAAGGCTGCAATATTATCGTTACCTGCTAAGACCTACTCAGTTTAGTGGTGTTTATTTCTGAGAAGACCTGCATAAGCTTAGAATGTGCATCACTTTTTTAAAAGGAGGCATGCAGCTCTGTATGTTGCAAGGGAGAAATGCTCAGACTGAAAGCCTTCTCTCTATATTAAATGTATGTTAACAAAGGAACAACAACAACAAAAGTATCACGAGGCAGTATCAAAGTAGAGTGCATAACCAAAGGCACTATATTTCTACCTGCAGAGAGTTCTCCTCATGGGAGAACAAATGAAACATTAAGCCTTGCTTTACCCCCTTTCCAGTCTCTTTTCCTTTTCTGTTGGGCCTTTTAGATTGAGTTCCATGCAACTGTCTGCCTGATTTCAAGAGCTATCCAAAAACTATCATGTAAGAGCTCTGTAGAAATTGGCCATTTCCACACTAGATTGTTGTAGTGCTATTATTTCAACATCCTATGGAATCCTGAGGTTTGCAGTTTAGGGAGGAGCCTTTGAGGCCCCTCCCTAAACTGCAAATCCCAGGATTCCATAGGATGTTGAAAGTGGAATAATAGCACTATAACAGTTCAGTGCAGAAATGGCCATTGATTTGGTCTTTGTCCTTCAGGGGAATAGGAATGCAGCTCTCAGGCTTCACATGGCCCCCAGACCCCAGCTTCTGCAGCCCCCAAAGTCCCCTCTAAGTCCCCCTAATTTTTTTGGCCAGACTGTCTAGAGATTTTTACTTAAAAAACAATATCAAAGCCACAAAAACACATACCAACATGCTCCTACTCCCAAATTCTCTCTGCATTCCACCCCCCCCATGACTCCTTTTTCAGCTAGCCAAAATGGCAACTGGAAATCATAGAATCACAGGGTAAAAGGGACCACAGGGGTTTTCTCTGCTAACCACCAGCCATGCAGGAATACACAAGTAAAGCACTCCCAAAAGACACGTGTCCAATCTCCAAGGCTGTGCATTCCACTCTCAAACAGCTCTTGCAGTCTAGAATTTTTTCCTAACATTTACCTGAAATCTCTTTTCTTATCATTTGAATCAATTAGTTTGTGTTCCAGTCTCTGGAGCAGCAGGCATCACTTCCAATTAGCACAATGTCACAATGATAGGACAACACTCCCAATCAACGATTTATGAGGACATGGCAGAAAAAAAGGGAGGCATTTCCATGGGCTGCCAGGAGGGACATTGGCCCCATTCCCTGTACAGTTGAACACCCCTAACCTGTGCTGCCAGGAGGAGGGAGAAAGGCCCACCACGGTTTAGAAAAAATAGGACTTAAAAAACAACAACACCCAGAATCTTCTAACTAGACACGTTATGCCCCTGCCTCTTCCCTGCCGCCACCCCCCCAAAAGGAGTAGAAAGGAAAAAGAGGCCATTTCTGCATTGTGTTTGGGATGCAAGAGCAGCGGTCCATGGGTTATGCTTTTGCACCATAGCAATCCCACTGCCAACCTGTTGCAATCATGGGATATTTCCTTAATGGAAAAAAATCTGTTAAATTCCCATGATCGTATAATGCTCCTACCACTGCAGGCCATGTGGAAGGAGCAGAAGCGCCATCACACGCTTCCTTCCCCAGCTCAGCATGGGAAAGAGGCCAATTGTGCTGCAGAAGGAAGGCGCATGTCACTCTCCAGGGAGCCAGCCAATTGCAGGGGGGACCTTTCCGTCGCATTCCCATCTCAGCAAAGGTGCTGCTGGGATTGCAATGGGAAGTCAGTGGGAAAGGTGTGGAAATGGCTGAATTACCCTTGCCCTGACTTATTTACGACTTGCAGCTGTGTTACATACAGCTCCTTCTCCACTGTCCTTTGCAAGACAGTGAACCATGAGCAAATGAAGGAGGAATCCACAACTTTCTTCCAACTCAAGAAAAAAAAAGAGTCTCCTTAGCAATTTCATTTCAAAGCTAATTTTAAAAGGCACACTGCACACACACCCACACACCCATCCCTGTACCTGTCTGCCTGTAATTTGGCAGAGGTGATTCCTTCTGATAGAATTACTTAACCTATTCCTTTCATCTCCCGTAATAACCAACGGGACATGCAAAGTTTCCAGTTTCCGTCTCTTGTTCCGCAACACAGTTGGTTTGTATGGAGAATAAGCATGCAGATGGGAATGGAAGTTTATTGTATAAGCTACATTTGAAAAATAGTAAGACAAATACTTTTGCAGAGCAAAAGTGAGCCATTTTCCAGTGTACTAAATTAGGAGTAAAATGGAATTTTATGACTGGTGCTCATCTCTTTTCTCTCCAGGGAATCGCAGAGGGATCCTTCTTCTGCCTACTCAGGGAAAACTAATTTTAGCTGCAAACATGAGTCTGTTGACCTTGGGAGTTTGTGCTAGCAAAATGTGTTCTCTACCACTGTGCTAAGACTATACTATGATGCTATTAGTAAGTATATATAGTTATCTCCTGCTTTAAACGGCAAGAATAACAACAACAACAACAACAACAAAAACCAGTTGAGTATTCATTGCATATTTTTCCTCCTCCTTCAACAACAGTGCTGCAGGCTTCAATAGTGTTATGTGCCAAAAAAAAGAAAAAAACCGAGGGGGAAAAATAATTCCTTGAACCTTGACTTCCTGTCGTCCTACAGATAATGAGACAACTACTTAAACCACGTTTTAAAAGTGCTGAGTAGCTGAAGCCAGTGCCTAATGATGTTACTCAGCTTGTTGGGGTGTGATTGACACTAAAAGTAATAAATTAGAACAGAAAATGATTTTACAAGATCCCCAGGATGACAGACAGGCTAACTGTAATATCCTCAATTACAGTTGTCACTGGATTTTATATCTGTTCCCGCTGAACTCGCCAAGGCAGGGAAACAGTACAATTTCATGGGCCATTGCCAGGTCCACCAGTTGCAGGAAATTTCCACAGACTGGGAAAGCAAATGAGCAATGAATTCATGTGAAAGAAAAGAAAGGGTTTGAGTTTGGAACGCTGTCATTAGGGAGGGAATACGTTCAAATGGTTAGACCAGAATATTTGGGCCAAGCATAATTGGTTTTTTATTCTCAAACAGTAGAATCAGCAGACAGAATTCTAGAATTGGAAAGGACAATGAGGGCCATCTAATCCAAGCCCCTGTCAGTCCATTCCCCTGTGCCAAACATCAAGAAGTTCTTCCTAAATGTTCAGATGGAATCTTTTTTTCTTGTAATTATGTGGCCTAATGTCTGAAGCAGCAGAAAGCAAGCTTGCTCCATCTTCTACAGAGAGGAGAGGGGATCAGCGGTGCATGGCAGAGATGTCTAAAGGACTCCTGGAGGTCCCTTCTAGTAGCTGTTGCAATGTGTCTAGCTACAAGAAAGGAGCTGGATGCATTTCTCTGGCCCTTTTTGTACAGCATTTGCCATGCAAAAGGGCACCTGGAGCGTCGTACAATTGTGAGGAGCGAGCTGCACGACACATTCACAATCGTGCGAAGCTCCGGGGTAGGGCAGACACTGCTTGCACACTTTTTCATTTTCGGCTTTCAGCCAAAAATGGTGCACGATCGTGCATTGCTCCAGGGCCCCATGTGCACTTGCCATGCAGAGCCTCCGGAGCTGCAGCGGTCGCGCTTCCTGCCCCAGCACAGCCTGGGAAACTCCCAGGCTGCACTGCAGAAGGAAGAGGCAGGGCTCTGGCACTACCTGCTCGGGATTAGGCAGCTTGTGTGGAGCTGAAGCAGCAGGAACACGAAAGCCTCTCGCTGGAGGCTGCTCACACGATCCCCGCACCCCAGTGCCGAAAAAGGTAAGCTGCAGAAAGGGCTTCCGTGTCTTTTCACTCTCCAAGAACCTGGAAACAGCCATATTTGGAGGGAGAGAGGCTGTGCAGCTTACAGGGTGGTTTTTGGGAGGTGTATTGGGAGATATAGGCCCTTTCCTCACCTTACCTTATTGTGTTGTCCTCTGGTCATGATCCTGCCAGAGCCTCTGCTGGAAAGGGAGTGCAACAGGAGTGCCCCCTCTGCACTGGACCAGCTGCCCATGGAAGGGAATGTGGTGGACACATTCTTTCTTCTGCAGCATACCCAGGCTCTTTCCCAGGCTGCACTAGGGCAGGAAGTACCTCCATCGTGCTTCCGAGCCTTCCACAAGCCAGGTGGGTATGGCAGCATCATACAATTGGGCATCATGGATGGGGAAAACCCGTCAATGATTTACTTGGTGATCACACCGATTGGTGACAAGAGAAGGATGAAACTGCGACAACATCATGCAGAAACATCATTGCAGTTGTGCTCCTCTTGCATCACCATCACAGGATGACACTTGTCTGTGGAAAAAACCATAGCTATGAACACATACTGCATGGAATTCTGGGGTTTGTAGTTTACTGAGGCCAAAGAGTTTGCTGGCTGGGAATTCTAAAGGCCCCTCCCTAAACTACAAACCCCAGGATTCCATAGGATGTTGAAAGTGGAATGACAGCAGTATAACAAGGTAGTTCAGAAATGGGCTATGCTAATTCCTACCCCAACTGGTTTTGTTATAATCCAATTCACATCCAGAATTGGGTCTAAGCTGGAAGAAAGGGGACATTTGTATAACCTTGGAGAGAGGTTACTCAGATACAGAAACACTCATTAGATGAGCATCACTTTTTCCATCTTTAAAAGAGGTCCACTCTTCCATTTAGGAGATAACTGAAACGAGAGAGATTGTCCCACGTTTGGCTTAGAGTACCAATGTTTCCTCGACTATATTGCATTAATTGCATTGTTGTTGTCCCTTCTCCTTATTTATTTATGTAATTTCCTAAAAGAAATATTGATACCATTATTCCTTGTTGGATTGGGATGATGGGAACTGTAGCTCAACATATCCAGAGGGCACACATGTTGGGAAAAAAGTGTCTTTCCAGGTTCTCCAAGCACAAATAATAGCCCAGCCTTCCAATATTCTTGCTTTTACTGTGCTCTTGGGCAACTCCTGCTCTTTCCATGGAATTCATGCACAGTAGTATACATTGTAGTACTCTGCAGTTCATGAATTCCATTGTAATACACTACAGTAGGCTGATAAAAAAAAATTCCATTGATTATCTTTGGAGTCTGTTGGACAGGAGTAGAAAAACATATGGCTTTGGATGTTGTCTGCAGGACAACTTTTGTTTCAGTGAACTCTTAAAGATGGGCCAAGGCTATATCACCACACATTTTCTGATGGACAACCTGGGACTTGTACTGCATAGTTATACCTTGACAGGACATGGCATGGCAATGCTTAGAGCCTTTAATGACTCTCAGCAGACTTCTATGTGACCATTACATTCTACATGGCATTGTAGTAGTACTGTAAACATAGTGTGATGTAATGGATTCTAGACAGCCACTGGAATTGATAGAGTTCTGTTCCCTCGTTGATTGAGAAGTGTCCGTTTGACATTCCCACTCCCTACCATAAGCCATCTTTGATGTGACGGGAAGAAAAACACCCCTGTGGCAAATCCCCTTCACATGGGAGATCGCTCACACAAGAGGAAGCGGGAATGTTAAACGACTGCTTCTCCATCGACAGGGAAATGGACTGTTGTCAATTCCAGGCCCTTTTCGCACGCAGTTTCTGTAGCACGAGGGCCCCTTGAGCGTCATGTAAATGGGAGCATCGGTCCGTACAACGCACTCCCATTCACGCGACGCTCACGAGCCTAAAGCAGGCCGCGCTCGCATTTTCTTATTTTCGGCTCTAAGCCAAAAATACTGCACGATCGAGCAAAGCTCACGGGGCCCTCACACACTTACCTGCGCGCGGTGCATCAGACGAGCGGGCCGGTTGCGCTCCCTCCCCCAGAGCAGCCTACAGCTCCCAGACTGCGCTGCGGAAGGAAGGGGCAGGGCGCTAGCGCGGCGGTTGCACTACCAGGAAGCGACCTGTGGGATGAAGGAATGGGGAAGCGGCAGCGTTCCGGATGAGGCTTTTCGCGCTAGACGCCCTCCCCAGTCACGCAAATGGGTAATGTGTGAAAAGCCAACCAGAGGTTGCTGGCCAGTCAATGGGATTTGGGTAACTATTAGGGTCCTTAGATGGTCTCTAAACTAGGGGCTACACAGGGATCGTGAATACATAGCAGTTACGGCTGCATAACTGTGGGTTACGGATTTGTAACTGCCCAACAGAATTATGGCCAATGTTCAAGGTTATTCGGTGCAGATCTCTGACAGTTCAACCATTAGGAGATCCTTTGCATGTTTT